>CAUYLG010059061.1:0-31127 GCA_963573385.1 Cacajao melanocephalus
TATTTTCATCCCTTATTCCTTCCTGTCTCCATTGTTAAGCACAATTATTGGCATAAAAGAGGTTTTTAATACCCATTTTTAGACTGCATTCTAGCCTTGGCAATAGAACAAGAATCCCGTTCTCTCTCCCTCTTTCTCTTCTTCTTTCTTTCTCTCTTACATTCTTTTTTTTCTTTCTTTCACTCTTTCTTTCTTTTCTCTTTTTCTTTCTTAAAAAAAAGAAAAGAAAAAAGAAGAAAGAAAAGAAAGGAAGGAAGAAAGGGAGGAAGGGAGGGAGGGAGTGAGGGAGGAAGGAAGGGAGAGAGCTAAGGAGGGAGGGAGGGATGGAGGAGGGAGAGAGAATTGCCAAAAGCTGCTCATACTACCATAATATATAATAAGGTAAAACTAAAAATATGAACATCCAAAACACAAAGAAATGGTTAGGTAAATTATAGTAATTATCAGTGGAAGAAATTAATAAGCCTTATATTATTACAATTATTTAGCTTATAAAGATAATGTGGTATTAAACAAATGTACAAAAATGACATTAAAAATAAGAGAAGCAAATTAAGTTGAAAGCATAAAAAATGTAAGATGTGAACATTTATAGTTTATGAAAGCTGAAATATAATATGGGATTTCCTTATACTGTTCAACAAAATTATCAATAATTTCAGTCAATTATTTTGTCTTTAAAAATTAATACAGGTGATACAGTTTGGCTGTGTCCCCACCCAAATCTTTGCTTGAATTCTCACATATTGTGGGAGGGACCTGGTGGGAGGTAATTAAATCATGAGGACAAGTCTTTTCTTTGCTGTTCTCATGATAGTGAGTAAGTTTCACAAGATCTGATGGTTTTATTTATTTATTTATGAGACAGAGTCTTGCTCTATCACCCAGGCTGGAGGGCAGTGGCGCAATCTCAGCTCACTGCAACCTCAGCCTCCTGGGTCCAGGTGATTCTCCTGTCTCAGCCTCCCGAGTAGCTGGGGTTATAGGCACATGCCACCAGACCTGGCTAATTTCTTGTACTTCAGTAGAGACGGGGTTTCACCATGTTGCCCTGGCTGGTCTCAAACTCCTGAGCTTGGGTAATCCACCTGCCTGAGCATTCCAAAGTGCTGGGATTACGTGCCCAGCTGACCTGATGGTTTTAAAAAGAGTAGTTCTGCTGCACAAGCTCTCTGCCAGCTGCCATCCATGTAAGATGTGACTTGCTCTTCCTTGCCTTCTGCCATGATTGTGAGGCTTCCCCAGCCACATGTAACTCTGAGTCCAGCTGAACCTCTTTCTTTTGTAAATTGTTCAGTCTCAGGTATGTCTTTATCAGTAGCATGAAAACGGACTAATAAAAGAGGCTACTAGGTGCAGTGGCTCCCGGCTGTAATCCTAGCACTTAGAGAAGCTGACGCAGGTAGATTTCTTGAGCCCAGGAGTTACACACCGGCCTGGACAAAAATTAAATCTAGATGTGTCAGTGCACATCTGTAGTTCCAGCAACTCGGGAGGATGGCTTGGGCCAGGAGTTCAAGACTGCAGTGCCATGATCATGCCAATGCACTCCAACCTAGGTGACAGAGCAATACTCCATATCAAAACAAAAATAAAAATAGAAAATATCCAGAATGAAAATATATTAACATGCATGTGGCATTTTTTATATAAGCCTTTTCTATGTTTTCTACAATTTGATCATGTTCTTATATTCACTTTATAATAAAAAATTTTATTAATGAATAATTTTTAATAAAAATTAATGTCACTGGAAAGTAATTTAGAATGTCTTGAGGACTAACATTATGGGGAAAAAGCAAAAACAGTGCCAAATCCTTTTAAAGAAGTTTTTAATAGTTGTTCTAACAGTGTTTAGAAAAATTTAAATTCTAAGTGATGTTTTCTTTCTACTCTCATATATCATGAAATACTTCATGAACAACTGATAATTGCTGGACAATTAATGTGACAGCTATCTATATATCTGCTTTGCTTTTGAGAAGAAAAGTATAGTAAAAAGAAGGAGAGAAGGTTTTAAAGACTAATGAATAATGTGAAAGGCAAAGCTGTGAATAAATACTAGTCTTTTGATTCTAGTTTAGTATTAAATCTCTTGAGTTACTGTACCACTTCAGACTGGTAATGTATACAAGAAAAGATATCAAATGAAAATAATCTAATATAACAAAATTTAACATTGGCCAGGTGCAGTGGCTCATGACTGTAATACCAGCACTTTGGGAGGCCAAGACAGATCACTTGAGGTCAGGAGGTAGAGACCAGCCTGGCCAACATGGTGAGACCCCATCTCTACTAAAAATACAAAAATATTAACTAGGCATGGTGGTACATGCCTGTAATCCCAGCTACCCAGGAGGCAGAGGTTGCACTCAGCTGAGATTGCGCCACTGCACTCCAGCCTGGGCAATGAGCGAGATCCTGTCTCAAAAAAAAAAAGATGTCAATTCTACTAAAACAAAGATAGCACTGACACACTGACTTCTAGTAAAATAACAATAGTGCTGATGATCATAAGCATGCTACTGGCATGCTTTAACACACTGGAAGCTCAAAATAATCCTGAGACAAATAAGATAAATACCACTATCCTAATTTTCTAAGATACAAGCTTAAGAGTTCTCGTGACTTGCCTTTTAAACTTTTTATTTTAAATGTACAGTTTGAGCCCTGTAGAAAGGCTGAAAGAATAATACAATCAACACCTGTATACATTTTACCAAGACTCACCAATTTTTAACATTTTATACGTTTTATTCTTTTCTCTATAGATACATAGATATTTAGTTTTTCCGAATAATTTGAGTAGGTTGTACGTATCATCAACACAACCCAATACCACTGTCTTCTCCCTTTCCATCATGTACCTCCCTTTTTCCACAGTGAGATTCCCCTCTCTGAGGTCCAGGGCAGAGCTTAGTTCCCTCTACTGGACAAGCCATTAACTGAAGTAGACTGGGGATGGTACACTGGGAAGAAGGCCTACCTGATCCTCCAGCCTATCTAAAACACAGGTCTAGGACCTCTGTTGAGTTTTACTTTTCAGCGGTGATGGTGTATGTTACTGATCTACCTTTCACACACTCCTCTCCTCATGTTTTCCATCTCTTAAACCTCCCCACTACCTCTGCTCTCCAGATGTACACTCTTAAAGCAGCAGAATGAATATTGGGATATGATATTTATAACTCTGCTTATAAGAAATCTGAATTCTTACTATGTTCTGTTTCCTAGCAATTCTGAAGGTATAGCTTATTTGTGACTTTAATAGTATCTGTTGTTTTGGGAAAGATGAGAAAATTTAGATTCATTATCCTCTAAGTCCAGTTTAAATGGCTTTTGATGGTACAAATGGCAGACTAAAAACTGGAAAATCAGGCCAGGCGAGGTGGCTAACACCTGTAATCCCAGCACCTTGGGAGGCCAAGTCAGGCAGATCACCTAAAGGTCAGGAGTTCGAGACCAGCCTGGCTAACATGGTGAAATCCTATCTCTACTAAAAAAAAATACAAAAATTAGCTGGGTGTGGTGGTGGGCACCTGTAATCCCAGCTACTCAAGAGGCTGAGGCAGGAGAATCACCTGAACCCAGGAGGAAGAGGTTGCAATGAGCCGAGATCGTGCCACTGCACTCCATCCTGGGCAACAGAACGAGATTCTGACTCAAAAACAAAAAAACAAACAAAAAAAAAAAAACAAAAACTGGAAAATCAACACAGTAATGAAAATAAAAATATGTAGAATTAAATACCTTGTGGTTGGAAACTAACTGAACTAATTTTAAATAAAAGGCAACTGTTGTCAGTTATATTTAGGATGCATCCAGAAAATGTATCCTAAAAAGATAGAAAAAGAAAAAATGAAGAGAACAACAAGAAATACAAAACGGAAAGAAGAAAGTTTAAAACATAAATAACGCTTTAATTTTTAATGTGTCATTTTTCTCCTTATCTAACATGAAGAAATAAAAAAGACTTCATAATTATACCCTTTAACATGACACCATTTAATCCTATATAAGTACTTATAAATAAGACATAAGAAGAATTATGAACAGGAAAATGTCTACAAAACCAACACTTTACAATTTCTAGTTCTATCTAAGGGCAATTGCTTTCCATTTTCACAGAAACTAAAGCCACTATGTTATTTCAAACTCAGGGGGAAAGGAGGGAGAGAGGGAGAGAGAGAGAGAGGAAGAGGGAGCACGTGAGAGTGTGTGCTCAGCAAATTATCAGGAGAAAGATCTCATGTTGTGTTAATATCAGCACAGCATAGAAACAACATGAACAATTTTTGAACATTTCATAGATTGATGTATGAAGGATAGAACATGTAATTAAAATCTTTACAGTGAAATTCCAAAAGTTTAACTTCTTTAAGAAAGCATTCATAACTGCCAAGTAGAATTTCTGATGAAGTTCTTCCTTAAACTTCTCATCTAAACAAATAATAAATAAAAAACATAAGTAATTCTAAACAGGTTACACTTATTAAGGTCAAATGTTAATAGAATAATACAGGGGGAAAAATCCATAGGCAAATTGTAAAATTCAAAGCTTTGAAATCTTTTACCACAAATGTTTGGTGAGGTTTTAAAAAAACTCAAATGTCAGTTTGATAAAAGCCAAAAGAACATTTTTCACATGTGTTTATACATAAGCATATTTTTAAAAGACGGAAAAAGTAACAGTCATTGAAAACTAAGGTTAAGCTATTAGTTTATAAGAATTGAATTTAAAGATATCTCTTGAACCTCTAATTTTATTTTCTTTGATAAGAAAGCAATTTTAAGCATGTATTACTTAACTAAGCCCTTGTTCAATTCTAATATGTTTACAGGTTTAATTATTCCCATTTAGAACTCTGAAGATTGTTGCACCTGAGATAAATATACTGCTGAAAAGCATTTTGCATATAAGTATAGATGATTAAAATAAAATGAATTATTCTTAAATTTAGATGCATGATATTGTATTAGGTTTCTACCCATTGTAGGAACACAACAAAATTTTACTAAACTAATTTATGATTTTCATTAAATAGTAACTGGTTGACATTTAGTTTTAAATCATAAAAGAAAAAGTCAAATGTATGAAAAAGAAAAATACAGGACAGGGGTTCTCAAAATTAGATGGGACATCCCATGGTAAGCATAGAGCATCACCTGCATGTCCGAAGGCAGGTCGTTTCAAAATACAAATTATACGCCCCACCTCCCTTACTGGTTGGCTTTCAGCTATTATTTCTACCAGAAAGTCCATGGTTATAATAGACCTGAGTTTCTCTGATCATAGAAATATTCCAAAAACATATGTATTAGATATGGAGAGAGAGTAGTTAAGCAATAACTAGCTAATCATTTCTCTCTACCAAACTTTTAAAAGTATCATTCATCAGAAATACTCAAACATCTAAAATCTCTTATCAAAACATAACATACGGAACTTCCAATCCTGAGTAGCATATACAGCATCACAGCCAACATTCCTACTGATGACACCTAGGAAGGCCATATAAATCATAAGTGATATTGTTAATGGCACCAAAGGGCTATGAAACAACAAGGATAGAGTGGATAAATTTCCAGAGATGTGAGACCTGTTCACAGGGGCAGGCCAGAACTGGCAGCTTTTTGCTCTACCTGCCAACATTTGCAGCTAGAACCATGAAGACAGAGAAACAAAATTTGACATTTCCCAAACCTAATACACACAGCTAGTTTGTCCCAAAACACATTTGCTGAATTCTGAAACTGAATGCTAAGTTAAAGAGGTTAACCAAGATAGTCCCAAAAGCAGAAAGTTCTCTGAGTCTAGCAGTGCTTATAAAAGACAGGACAAGAAAAGAGGAACTAAAAAACAACAGGCAAGAAATGAAAGCCCTAGAAGGAGTGGAGAATAAAAACTAAGGATCCGTGGCACATTTCCACCGGGACTTGGGGGGAACCATGACTTACATTGGTTACATGTGGAACTTGAAAATTCACACTTTGTGCTTAGCAGAAGATAATGATAAGGAAAGGGGCAATAGGAGAAATCAGCAGAGATTTTAGCAATTATGTAAGGCTAAAGTAACAACATTAGAAACCGAAAACCTAAAACAAAAGATCATTTTCCCCTCTGACATAATTGCCAAATTTTGAAAGCAGAAAGATAATTAAGCTAGAAACCTCTGAATTAAGCTGGAAACCTCTGAGGTCAGTTTGGTTTCCTCATTCTGGTGGACTGCTTCAGAACTAACTGAGACCACTGGTCTCAATTAAAAGTCATAGAGGGGCTAGGCAAGGTGGCTCACGCCTGTAATCCCAGCACTTTGGGAAGCTGAGGCGGGCAGATCACAAGGTCAGGGAATCGAGACCATCCTGGCTAATACGGTGAACCCCCATCTCTACTAAAAATACAAAAAATTAGCCAAGCGTGGTGGCACACACCTGTAGTCCCAGCTACTCAGGAGGCTGAGGCAGGAGAATTGCTTGAACCCAGAAGGGAGAGGTTGCAGTGATCGCACCACTGAACTCCAGCCTGGGCAACAGAGAAATACTTTGTTAAAATAAAAAAAAAAAAAAAAAAAAAAAAATAAGGTCTTAGAGGTTCAGGCTCTAAGAATAAAAGCAAACAGGCTAGACTGAACTATCAAAACTGAAAATCAACTTTGACCTAACTTAATCCTTGATTTTTATTAAGGTAATAAGCTCTCCCCTCACTCCATATCAGCCTCATACAGAAAAGACTGAACACTCTGGTAGAAGATATGATCTGAAGAATCTACAATTCCTATATGAAGTGCTGGTAAATAATAATAAACTGAAAGTTATAAGAAGACGTAAAATAATTTGACTAAAAATCAAGGAAGAAAAAAGAAAAAAATGATTCAAAAGATTTTCGGACACTGGAATTAAAGGCACTTCAAAATAATTATGATTAATATTTTCAAAGAAACAAAGGGAAGGAATGTATAAACTAGATGAATGGATAAAGTATTTCATCGGAGAATTGAAATTATTTTTTACAATGAATAAAATTAATGTCTAGAAGTGAATAATTTGATATGTGAATAATTCATTGAATAGGTTTAAAATTAGACTACTCTTTCTGTATCTGTCTACTACTTAGACTTAGACATGGTTACAGTCACAGGAAGTATGTGCAGAGCTGGGAATATAAAGCCCCAGTTCTCTGCTGGATTACCAAAGCAGTGAGTTCTAGGGAACCACAAACTATTAGGACTCTTCGAACATCTAGAAAAAGTGAAAAGACTCAACAAAGAAACAGAAGATAAAGAAGATAAAAATGTTAGAACTTAAAAATTCAATAACTGGTAATTTAAAACTCACTAGATGGGCTTAATAGTAAAATGAAGAAGACTGTTAAGAATCAGTATACTGGCCGGGCGAGGTGGCTCACACCTGTAATCCCAGCAGTTTGGGAGGCAGAGGCAGGTGGATTGCCTGAGGTCAGGAGTTCGAGACTAGCCTGACCAACATAGTGAAACCCCGTTTCTACTAAAAATACAAAAAATTAGCCAGGCATGGTAGCAGGCACCTGTAATCCCAGCTACTTGGGAGGCTAAGGCAGGAGAATCACTTGTACCCAGGAGGCGGAGGTTGCGATGAGCTGAGATTGCGCCACTGCACTCCAGCCTGGGCAGTAAGAGACTCCGTCTCAAAAAAAATCAGTATACTTGAAGATATATCAATAAAAATTTTCCAATCTGCAGGACAGAAAAAGGATTTTTTTTTAAATGAACAAAGACTCAGGGACCTACAGGACAATTCTAAAAGATCTAAATTTGTGCATGAGTAACAGACGAAAAAAAGTGTACTGCAGAAAACAAATTTGAAAAAAAAATGACTTGACCAGGCATGGTGGCTCACAACTGTAATCTCAGCACTTTGGGAGGCCAAAACAGGAAGACTGCCTGAACCCACAAGTTTGAAATCAGCCTGAGCAACATAGTAAGACCCAACTTCTACAACAAAATAAAAAGAGCCAGGCATAGTGATACATGCCTGTAGTCCCAGCTACTCAGGAGACTGAGGCAGGAGGATCACTTCAGTCCAAGAATTTGAGGCTGCAGTGAACTAAGATTGTGACACTGCACTGCAGCCTGAGCTACACAGCAAGACCCTGCTTTTAAAAAAAGAAAAGGAAAGAAAAAAAAAATGGCTTAAAAATTTCCAAATCTGATCAAAGACATACTCTTAATAGATTCAAGCTCAGAAACTCCACAGAGGATAAACACAAAATTCACACTCATATACAAGAGAAGAAAACAGAGAGTGGAACTGAGGGGAATATCAAACTTTAAGTGGAGACGGTACCAGCAAAGAAGGATGGAAACAGCCACCCATCAGAAAAAAGAGCTAAGGGAGCAGGGAATGCCATAGGGGTGAGGGAGGAAGAAAGGAGCAGAGGAAGGAGGGAAGGAAGAAGGAAAGGGGATAGGTCCAACACGGTCAAATTCTTCACTACAGACATATAAAACCAACTTGATATCAATATATGATTTCCTAGAGTGGCGTCATCAGGGTTAAGCAACATTCCTCAATGGTTAGAAGCAAAGGCTCTGGTGCCAGACAGACCTGGCTTTAATTCCATATTAATCTAATTGTATGACATGGGGCAAGTATGGCTGGCCCTCCATTCCATAAATTCCGCATCCATGGAGTCAACCAACCATAGATTGGAAACATAAAGAGTGTTTTTTCTTGACATTATTCCCTAAGCACTAGAGCATAACAATTACTTACATAGCATTTACATTATATTAGGTATTATAAATAATCTAGAAATGATCTAAAGTATATGGGAGGATATGCATATGTTATGAACAAATACTATAGAATTTTATATCAGGGACATGAATATCCTTGGCTTTTGGTATCTGAGGAAGTTCCTCAAACCAATCCCCCACGAATACCAAGGGACAACTATAATTTAAGTTCTCTGAGATTAGGTTTCCTCATTTGTAAATCATAGCATTAAAGACTATTTTCTTTTTGTTTTCCACAATATTTAAGCATAGGCCTCATAATGAGTACACAGAAAAAAAACTGATAAATGAATGGTTGAACAGACAAACTATGGAAGGATTAAATAAGAATGGCTGCAGCTATTGTTCTTGGATTTTTAAGAACATGTACACCACCAACCTATACAAATTTTAACAAAACTAGATTTCCCTTGAGTATTTTTTAAATAATTTAACATTGATTTGGTTTGTGCTTGTGTGCCTGTTACCTACTGCTTTTTAGAGAAATTTCACTCTAAGACATAAATTTTTATTAACACAGATATGATGTTACTCAGCAAGAAAAAACAAAATCAAAATTATAAACAAGTGAGATGAAATAAGATGAAATAAGCAAGCTCGTACTTGCTTCCTTTGAGAGTGAGTTAGAGTGGGTGTATGTGCGTGTGTAGTGCACTATTCCACTCTTTCATTTACCCTGAACATAGTAAGCACTCAATAAATGCTATCAATTATGATTATAATTGTGGGAAAATAACTTAGTTACTGATTTTGCAGAAAATTTTCAACTGGGCTACCACCTAAAAAAAAAAAGAAGTAAATAACATCTTAATATTTATTAATCCTAATATTGAATCTTTAATATTTTTAATTCAAACTTCCCAGTACTTAGAAGGCACTTGATACAAAGCCTTCTCAATCCCCACTGTAATAAGTAATGAAGAACAGAATCTATTCAATAACACACTAAACAATTAACTAAATGTTACAGCTATACAAACCAAATACAAATCACATAACAATGTAAATTCAAAAGCATATACCACACTATTATCATTATTATTGAGACAGTCTCTCGCTCTGTCACCTGGAGTGCAGTGGTGCAATCTCAGCTTACCACAACCCCCGCCTCCCGGGTTCAAGCAATTCTCCTGCCTCAGCCTCCCAAGTAGCTGAGACTACAGGCGCATGCCACCTTGCCCAGCTAATTTTTGTATTTTTAGTAGATACAAGGTTTCACCATGTTGGCCAGGATGGTCTCGATCTCTTGACTTTGTGATCCGCCTGCCTTGGCCTCCCAAAGTGCTGGGATTACAGGCATAAGCCATCATGCCCAGTCCACAATATTACTTTCACATTATTGTTAATACAATACTCATGTTAACATTCCCTTGTTTTGTTTTTGTTTTGTTTTTTTGAGACAGAGTTTCGCTCTTGTCGTCCAGGCTGGAGTGCAGTGGTGCAATCTTGGCTCACTGCAATCTCCACCTCCCAGGTTCAAGCAATTCTCCTGCCTCAGTCTCCCTAGTAGCTGGGATTACAGATGTCCGCCACCACGTCCAGTTAATTTTTTGTATTTTTAGTAGAGATGGGGTTTCACTATGTTGGCCAGGCTGGTCTCGAACTCCTGACCTCAGGCGATCCACCTGAGTTAGTCTCCCAAAGTGCTAGGACTACAGGCGTGCACGGCTTGGTATTACCTTTTAAAAGCAAGGATTTTGAAAAGTTATCAGTGTACGAGCTTTATCTTACCCATGCCTTTCTAGCAAACAAAACATTAAAACCAATATGAAAAATGTTTAGAAACTAGAGATATTTTCTTTCATCTTCCAAATGCTACAAACAAAGACTCCAATAAAGAAAACCACAAGTTTGCTGAAGTTTAAAACATCTGGGGAATATCTTAAGATACTCATTTTTAAGAGCTCCATATTAAAGAATAGCCTGAAGGGTAGATGACAAATCTGCTCTAAAACTGAAAGTGTGTTTTTAATCCCATTGAATATAAACAGGCTTTTTTTTTTTCCTTAAATGAGGGAACTATAATCCAGATGCAAAGTGCCAAGAGACAAAATACTCCATAAAAGGAAACTTTAAAAATACAGACTAGAGTTCAATTTTAAAATAATCACAAAAATATGTTTTTACTGAGCTATTAACAATTATAAGATAAGTGTCAATAATCCTTCTGTAACTGCTAACTAAAAATACTGGGTGCTAACCGAAAAATACACAGGTGATTATCTCATAGTGTTTCATATCTTCTGAACAGATTATAAATATACTTTTGTAAAAGATGTCCCCAGCTGTAAACTCTCATAAGATAAACAAAAAACTGAAGATGCATCTTTATTATGCATAAAGTTACTACTAAATTCAAAAGTATGTTTCATAACATCATTTGCCAAAATATACAATATAATGATATCAAGCCATGGTACATGAGATCCTTAACTCATATTTCCACAGAATTTAAAATAAAACTGCCTGTCACGCTTATTAATTTGAAGAAATTATTCCTGGTGTTTTGTTTTTGTTTTGTTTTTAACAAAAACCCACACTAGACTCAGCAAAATGTGGAATATAAATTCGCTTTCCTTTTTTGTGGAATATAAATTCATTTTCCTCCATTCCTCTGTAATGGAGGCTGGAGTACAGTAGCACAATGTGGGCTCACTGCAACCTCCGCCTCCCAGGCTCAAGCCAACCACCCACCTCAGTGTCCCGAGTAGGTGGGACCATAAGCATGCACTACTACAACCAGTTAATTTTTAAATATTTATTTTTGTTAGAGACGAGGTTTTGCCGTATTGCTCAGGCTGGTTTTGAACTCCTGGATTCAAGTGGTCCACCTGCCTCGGCCTCCCAAAGTGCTGAGATTAAGGTATGAGCCACTGTGCCCAGCCTAGAATGTAAATTATTTATAGTACAAATTGGATTTCAAAAGTAAAGCACTCTGAGAAAACCATCAACAGTCCATTTGAAAGCAAAAACAGGCCGGGCACCATGGCTCACGCTTGTAATCCTAGTACTTTGGGAAGCCAAGGTGGACGGACTGCCTGTTCTCAGTAGTTCAAGACTAGTGCAGGTAACATGGTTAAATTCATCTCTACTAAAATACAAAAGATTAGCCAGGCATGGTGGTCATTCCTGTAACTGCTGAGGAGGCTGAGGTGGAAGAATCACTTGAACCCAGGAGGCAGAGGTTGCAGGGAGCCAAAATCGTGTCAATGCACTCCAGCCTAGGTGACAGAGTGAGACTCTATCTCAAAAAAAGAAAGAAAGAAAGAAAGAGAGAAAAAGAATGAACGAACGAACAAGCAAACAAAAACGGTAAAAATGCAAAGCCCTGAATTCCAAAGTCATTCAGTTAATTCAGGAGAAAAGCATTGCAGGATACCCTCTCCTAAAGTATCCTGCAGATATCAGTAGGATATATTCTACTGATATTTAATTGCAGGTGAATCTCTTTTGTAACACTTCAAACATTTAAATTACATTATGAAGACAATAAACTTTTCTAAATTTCAGTATTTTTAGTATTTTCTAAACACAAGAACTCTAAAATACTAATAAAGGATAGTCAACCCAATGCCTAACTGGTTTCTAATTGGACATCTATTATTCTTTTAGAAGAAGATGGGGGTCAGAAAGCTTTTTTTGTAAAAGGCCAAGTAGTAAATAGTTTGGGCTCTACGCATAATGAGAAAAAAAAAAAACAAGGACACTATTTAGGTACTTATAAAACAAAAAACTTTTACTGAAAAATTTAGGAATATTAATGACAAAAAAATTTTTGTTAATCAGGATTAGTAATGAGAAGAATGTAATTCTTTTAGGAGAAATAACATTTCATTTAATTGATGTTTAAAGTTACTGTTATCTATCGAAAATGATTGCAAATATTCATCTGTTAACACTGATCTATAATAATTTCACATATTTCAACTTTGAAAATGTCTTCACATACAGATAGATGCTCCCAAATACTGATATAAATCCACTAGCATATGATTTGAATTAAACATATTTATCACTTAGAAAGCATTTATAGAATTCTATCAGAGCTTTTTCTTGATATTTCCCCTTCAGCATGTAGATTGCAGATTAATCACTTCTAATGCAACATAAGGTAGAAGCTCCTCGATTGCAATATTAGATGGATTTTGAAATAAAGAAGTTATCTTTGCCCTTACATCAATGTTGCTAAAACTATAGTTTGAGCCCAGAAACATTTGCTACAAATGTGCGTGGAAATAGAAGTATCACTTCTTGTTTTAACTTTTGACAGAATAGGACATTTTATATAAAGCAGTTTGACATTACTTGTGATTCAAACTATATTAGCTGCTGTCAAATAACTTTACCATGGTGTAAGTTTTACGTATAAGCACTGGTATGCCTCAAAATTAAGAAACCATATCAAGGCTAGCACAGTGGCTCACACCTGTAATCCCAGCACTGTGGAAAACAAAGGTGAGTGGATTTGCTTAATGTCAGGAGTTTGAGACCAGCCTGGCCAACATAGTGAAACCCTGTCTCTACTAAAAATATAAAAAGCTTAACTGGGCATGGTGGCATGAGGCTGTAGTCTCAGCTACTTGGGAGGCTGAGATAGGAGAACTGCTTAAACCAGGGAGTTGGAAGTTGCAGTGAGCCAATATAGCACCACAGCGCTCCAGCCTACATAATAGAGTGAGACCTTGTCTCAAAAAAAAAAAAAAAAAAAAAGAATTAGAAACAATATAAGTATCATTAAGAAACAATGTAGTAGCCAGGCACAATGGCTCACACCTATAATCCCAACACTTTGGGAGGATCACTTGAGGCCAGGAGTTCAAGACCAACCTGAAGAACATAGCAAGATCCTATTTTCATTAAAAAGAAAAAAAAAGAAAGAAAAGAAACAATATAAAGTCTTCAGTAAAAGCTAATTTTCAAAGCCATTTCATGTACAATAACAGTAGTTCAAAGAGCTTCTCCTTGTTTAGAAAAATTTGAATCTTGATCATGAGCTCAAAAAATTACAGTAATCAAACTGATGGGTGGTCAGGCAAGTCAAATATCCAGCTTAAATTTCTGATAAAAACTTATGGAACTATCTCTTCATACAGCAAATGAAGTTCATTGTTGATAATACTGGTTCAATAATAAATGATATTCAGATAATAAATGACAGATTCAAATATTGTCCACAAAATAGCTGCTAATAAAAAATACAATGAATAGCCATAGGCTTTACAACCTTATATTTTCACAAACTTTGTGGCTTTCTCCAATTAACCTTTTTTTCTGCCCCATATGGAGCAGAAATTTGTTTTTATTTTATTTTGTTTTGAGACAGAGTCTCACTGTGTTGCCCAGGCTGGAGTGCAGTGGTGTGATCTCAGCTCACTGCATCCTCTATCTCCCGGGTTCAAGCAATTCTCCTGCCTTAGCCTCCTAAGTAGCTGGGATTACAGGCACACACCACCACCCCTCGCTTTTTTTTTTTTTTTTTTTTTAAATTAGATACAGGGTTTCACCATGTTGGCCAGGTTGGTCTCAAACTCCTGACCTCATGTGATCCACCTGCCTCAGCCTCCCAAAGTGCTGGTATTACAGGCGTGAGCCACTGTGCCTGGCCTCCACATATATTTTTATCACTATCAGTAGCAACACATCTTAATGGATTCTATGTCAGATTATGCTGAATTAGTGTTTTCTCAAATTCTTTGAAAATATTCATGTCTGCAGATGTTTCACAGACTCTTCATGAAAGCTAATTTTTCAGTCACTTCAAACTCAATATTGGCTCGTTGAATAAACAACTGATCAGTGTCAGTAACATCTGTTGGCTCATCAGAGCCAAGTAAAACCAGTCTTCTTTAGTTGACTACTGATGTTGCACCCAATGTCATCAATTCATTTTTTTGTATTTATTTTAGACATGGGGTCTTGCTGTGCTGCCCAAGCTAAACTCAAATTCCTGGAATCAAGTGGACCCTCCCACTTCAGCCTCCCAAAAAGCTAGGACTACAGGTGCGCACCACCACCTGCCTGGCTGATGTCAATTCTTTTTTTTTTCGGTAGAGATGGGGTCTTGCCCTCCCTCTTTCTCTTCCTCTTCCTTTCTCTCTTACATTCTTTTTCTTTCTTTCTTTCACTCTTTCTTTCTTTCTTCTTTTCTTTTTGTTTCTTTCTTTCTTTCAAAAAAAAAAAAAAAAAGAGATGGGGTCTTGCCATCTTGTCCAGTCCAGGCTGAACTTAAACTCCTGGGCTCAAGTGGATCCTCCCACCTTCACCTTTCAAAGCGCTGAGATTACAGGCATCAGCCACCACACCTGCCCTAAAGTCCTCAATACTTTTTTTTTCATTTTTATTTTTGTAAAGATAAGAGTCTCACTATGCTGCCCAGACTGGTCTTGAAATCCTGGGCTCAAGTGATCCTCTTGCTTCAGCCTCCCAAACTGCTGGGGTTACAGGTGTGAGCCACTGCAACTACCCTAATGTCCTCAATTCTTAAAGCAACTATTGTCACCAAATGGGTAATTATGTTTTTAAAAATGTATTTTTTCTGAAAATATTCTTTGGCTGCTGCAATGAAACAGCTTAATTAACTTACCATTAGTAAATAGCTCTCCTTGCTTTGCTAACAAACGAGCACTCAAAATCTTACATTAAGGGCAGCCCCTTTTTCAGTGTGAGAATGAGTGAGTGAGAGAAAGAGTGCATGAAAAATTCTGCTGTTATGTTTTAAATTTTTGAATTTTTATGAGAATTGTGTTCGTATGAATTTGGAATACTGTAAGTGCTTAGTCTGGTAATGGCAACATATATTCTATTCCGTTAGTAGGGCATAATAAACCTAATGCTTTACCATCTAATTCGACAAAATAATCCCCAGTCCACTGCACTTTAAAACCATGAGATTTTCTACTTTTCTTGTTTTGACATGATAGGTATGGCCTAGCAATAAAAAAATAAAATAAAATAAAGTGTTATAACACAGCAATACATATGGCACTCGAAACACTGTTGAATTATAACTGCATTACTGAGATGTGTAGTATGCCAAGCAGCAGTGTGAAGCAATGAAAATGCCAAATCCAATCTCTGTTGCAATGACTTAATTCTGCCATAATGGTGGGAAGGCAGCCATAGACAATACATAAAGGAATAGGCATCAGTGTCTTCTAATAAACTTTAATTACAAACACTAAAATTTGAATCTTATATAACATCCATGTGTCATAAAATACGCTTTCTTCCCCTAAACATTAAAACATATTTTTAAAAAAAAAAAAAAAAAAAAACCTTTCTTAACTTCCAGGCCATAAAAAACAAGAGGTAGGACAAATTTAGCCCACAGTTCATAGTTTGCCAATCCCTACTTTAAATAACTCATTTGTTCACTTGGGCTCAGTTCATCCTTTGGTAATGTGAATAAATTAATGGTTATTATACCTATCTACTAAAGAGAGCTACAATACAGCTCATCAAAGATAATGTGAACAGGTTCTGAAACTGTAAAGCAAATAATTAGTACTAAACATGTTCTTAAACTGTTTTTTAAAAACCAAGTCTGTTTCACACTCAATGTACTATGTTATGCAGTGTGGAGAAAATTATGAAGCATAAAACACAGTCCATGTCTTCCATTTTCTATGAGTTTACAATTTAAGTAAGAAAACAAAACATAACCAAAAGTGATACTGAATAGTAAATACCAGATGTTGTCAATCCAATTCCATAAATATAATAAAAAAACACTCAACTTTTACCTTGTGCAATACACAAAGTTATGTACTTTAGAAATTTACTATGCACACACAAAATACACCCACAAACTCATTTAATAAAATGTGTGTTTCTACAAACAACGCCAGTAGCAACGGTCTATTGCCTTTTAGTGGTTACAGAGTTTTCCATTGGGTAGCTACAACCTAATCTCTAGAATAAACATTTAGCTTATGTCTAGTTTTTTGGCTTTTATAGGTAATACAGAAATAAACATCTTTATATGTACATACAGTTTATGGATTAAATACTCAAAATTTTGATAAGTAATGTAAACTTGTCCTTCAAAGAGGTTGTAGCAATTTATATCCTTACAATAGCTTATGAAAGTGCCTATTCTCTATAATTTTGCCAATACTACTTATTAATGACTTTTAAAATACTTGCCAATGTAATAGCAGGTTTATTTTGAATTCCTCATATGAGAGGATGAACATCCTTTCATATGTTTTACTGCTATTAATATTAACTTTTCTATGCATCATCTGTTCACAAACATAGCTCATTTTTAATACATAATTTTAGCCTTCTTATTGACTTTTAGAAACTCACTACATATTAAAGAAGTAGGCCTTGGATTTTGATGTAATTGGTATTAAATAATTTTTTTTTGCAAGTTTGTAATTTGTCTTCTGACTTTATGCAAGCTTCTTGCCAATGCATAAAAAAAAATTTTATTTGGTCTTGTATCCATCTCAAGAATATTTTTTTAAAAACCTGTAGGGTTAGGCTAAGGAAAAACTGCAAATGAAACCCAAAGATAGTAGAAAAAGGAGCAGAATATGTAGAAATAGAAAACATACATGATCTACAGAGAAACAACAAAGCCAAAGTTAGTTCTTTGAAAACGCTAATAAAATTAATGAACTCTTACAAAGAAGGCACAAATAATCATTAGGAGAAATGAAAAAGGATACATCTCTGTAGGTCATATACATATTTAAAAATCACAGAAAAATACTATAGGAAAAAGGTAACACTAACACATTTTAACACTTAGACACAATGTACAAATATTTAGAAAAACAAATTTTACCAAAGCTGATTTAAGAAGTGAAGACAATCTAAAAAGCCCTTTAACTATTTTTTTTTAATGAAACTCTAGGCTTAGATGGCATCACCAGTGAATTCCACCAAACATTTAAAAAATAAAACTAATAGAAGTAAAATCAATCATAGACAAAATCTTCTGAAAAGTAAAATAAAAAGAGAAACACCAAAAAGAGGGTCCAGAGGGTCCAAATTAAAATGAAGAACATTGTTTCATCAAAAACACCATTTAAAGAATAAAAGAGCAAGTCCAAAAAGGCATATGCCAACCAAAAAAATGTCATAGCCCTCAGTATAGAGATTTTTCATTAAAAATATATATATGTATATTTTTTTTTTGAGACGAAATCTCCCTCTTGTCACCCAGGCTGGAGTGCAATAATACAATCTGGCTCACTGCAACCTCCGGCTCCAAAGTTCAAATGATTCTCCCACCTCAGCCTCCAAGTAGCTGGGATTACAGGCACATGCCACCACACAGAACTAATTTTTGCATTTTTAGGAATAACAGGTTTTCACCATGTTGGCCAGGATGGTCTCAATCTCCTGATCTTATGATCTGCCTGCCTTGGCCTCCCAAAATGCTGGGATTACAGGCCTGAGCCACCTCGCCTGGCCTGTTTAAGAATTTTTAATGAATTTGGCAGGACACGGTGGCTCACACCCATAATCCCAACACTTTGGGAGGCCAAGTTGGGCAGATCACCTGAAGTCAGGAGTACTCAGGAGGCTGAGGCAGGAGAATGGCTTGAACCTGGAAGCTGGAGAGTGCAGTGATCCAAGATCGTGCCACTGCACTCCAGCCTGGCTACAGAACGAGACCCCGTCTTAAAAAAAAAAATAGGCCAGGCATGGTGGCTCACACCTGTGATCCCAGCACTTTGGGAGGCCGAGGCAGGCAGATCACCTGAGGTCAAGAGTTTGAGACAAGCCTGGCCAAATGATGAAATCCCAGCTCTATCAAAAAATACAAAAATCAGCTGGGCATGATGGCAAATGCCTGTAGTCCCAGTTGCTCAGGAGGATGAGGTGGGAGAATCACTTGAAGCCGAGAGGTGGAGGCTGCAGCGAGCTGAGATCACATCACTGCACTCCAGCCTGGGCAACAGAGCAAGACCCTGTCAATCAATCAATCAATTAATCAATAGAATTTTAAAATAAAATAGAAAATTCTTAAACACCCAATAGAAAACTGGGTAAAAAACTTAAACATGTAATTCACAAAGAAGTATCTCTAATTGGTCAACATATAATTTTTTTTTTTTTGAGACGGAGTCTCGCTCTATCACCCAGACTGGAGTGCAGTGGCAAGATGTCAGCTCACTGCAACCTCCTCCTCCCAGGTTCAAGCAATTTTCCTGCCTCAGCCTCCCAAGCAGCTGGGATTACCAGTGCATGCCACCACACCCAGATAATTTTTTATATTTTTTTGTAGAGATGGGGTTTTATCATGTTGGCCAGGCTGGTCTCAAATTCCTGATCTCAAGTGATCCACCCGCCTCAGCCTCCCAAAGTGCTGGGATTACAAGCACGATCCACTATGCCCAGCCTTATAAATACATTTTTAAAAGCTTAACTTTATTAGTGGTCATGGTCAAGGAAATACAATTAAAACTACAATGATATACCACCGCTCACTTACCAGTATAACTAAACAGTTAAGATGGAAAATAACAGTATAAAAACTGGAACTCCCAGTTCTGCTGTTATAAAGATAACACTTTGGGCCAGGCATGATAGCTCATGCCTGTAATTCCAGCACTTTGGGAGGCCAAGGTAGGCAGATACCTGAGGTCAGGAGTTCAAGACCAACCTGGCCAACATGGTGAAAACCCCGTTTCTACCAAAAATACATGTGGTGGCATGCGTATGGTGGCATGTGCCTGTAATCCCAGCTACTCAGGAGGCTGAGATAGGAGAATCACTGAACCTGGGAGGCAGCAGAGGTTGCAATGAGCTGAGATCATTCATGCCACTGGACTCCAGCCTGGGTGACAAGAGCCCGACTCCATCTCAAAAAAGACAAGACAACACAAGACAGGACAGGACAGGACAGGAGGGGAAAGGGAAGGGGAAGGGAAGGGAAAGAAAAGGAAGGGAAAGGAAAGGAGGGGAAAGGAAAGGAAAGGGAGAAGGGAAAAGGGGAAAGGAAAGGAAAGGAAAGGGGAAAGGAAAGAGGAAAGAAAAGGAAAGACGTGCACATGAGCACCAAAAGACACACACAAGAATGGTCACATACCAACATTATTTGTAATACAGCCAAACTAGTAACAACTCAAATATTCATCATCAGCAGTACAATATAAAAATAAACTGAGATAGATTCATATAATGGAATAGGACATGGAAAAGAAAATAAACAAAAGCACTGCTATGTTCAATCATGTGGATAAATCTCATAATGATGAGCCAACAAAGCCAGAGACAAAAAGTACACACTATATGATTTCATGTATTTAAAGTTTTAAATCAGCAAAGCTAATCTCCGGTGTTAGAAGTCAGGACAGAAGATACCTTTGGGGAAAAAAGGGGGTGGATGAGGGGTGCTTCTGGGCTGCTGGCCAAGTTCTATTTCTAGAACTAAATGGTAGTTAAGGAAGTACGTTTACTTTGCAGTAATTCTTTCAGCTGTACATTTATGATTTGTATACTTTTCTATGTGTGTTATACTTTAATTCATAAAAAGTTAATAAAAGAATCAATGAATTTTGGCAAATACTCTTCTAGCGTCTAAGAAAATATGAAAATTTCTCCAAAAACCTACTAATATGGTACATTAGTCTGTGTTCTATCAAAAGATACAAATCACACAGTAAGGTAAACAGCAGAAGTTTAACATAAAGAATTTTTTTAACTCTAATAAAGGAATAACTAGAAGATATAAGAAAGCTCCACATAGTACCCCAGGGCAGATTAAACAATATGCAATGATGGAAAAAACCTCTAAAGAGTCAGACCTCATTGGAGAAGGTGTAGGTCAGTAACAAGGTAGGAAAGAAGTTCATTAGTACTAGTGGGTCTGGAGTCACTGAGTGAACAACAGAAACCTGCTGAAAAGCATCATAAATTATGTTAATATATATCCTAATTTTGAAAAACTCTTTCAGCTTGGAATAAACTCCACTCATGTTTCATTCTTTTTATATTGTTGTTAATGTAATTTGTAATTTGTGGCTTCTTTAAACATAAAAGTATAAAAAATAGATTTGTGTGTATCAATTCTGTAACTACCTGCCATGTAAATATTCTTGTTTCTAATTTTTTTCATTGATATTTTTGGTTTTATAAAAATACAACCATTTTACCTGCAAATAATATTTCCTTTCTTTTTTTACTTTTTGAGACTTGGTCTCGTTCAGTCACCCAGGCTGGAGTAAAGTGGCACGATCCCAGCTCACTGCAGCCTCAACTTCCCAGGCTCAATCAATCTTCCCACCTCAGCCTCCTGAGTAGGTGGGACCATAAGCGTGCACCACCATACCCAGCTAATTGTGTAGAGACGGGTTTCACCATGTTGCCCAGGCTTCCTGTCTTTACTGTTTCTATACCTTTCTCATTTTCATTAGAGTGTCATTATCTGACTTACATTTTTAAAAAGTCAGCCAGTCTGTTGTGCTGACAATACACTGAAGGCAGCAAAGGTGGAAGGAAAGAAACTAAGAAGCTACTGCAAAAATCTAGGCAAAGGATGTTGGTGACACAAAAGGGAAGTGGGGGTACAGATGACTTTTGCGATGAAGATGGCATAAGTGATCAGATTTCAGGATATATTTCACAAGTGGTACCAGTAGAATTTCCTTAAGGATTAGATGTGAGATACAAGAAAAAGAGAAAAATCAAGAATGAGTCTAAGATTTTTATCCTGAATAAATAGAAGGATAAAACTGCCATCAAGTAAAATAGAGGGCTGTAGGTAGAGCAGGTTTTGGAGGAAATATTAGGAGTTCAGTGTTGGACACACTAGGATACCAAAAATACAAACACATTCACTAAATAAGTGCTGAAAGAACAAGTCACCTAATTTCTCAAACATGATTGACTCTCCAATACTCCAATATTGCTATGACTAAGGACACAGAGTGCTATGCTATAGGGCACACTCTACTTCACTGCAAAGATTTGACAAAAGGTGTCATCTTCCTATCACAGAAATAGGCCTATATACCGACTACCACATGCAGGGAGAAACAAAATGGCTCTTCTAAGACAGAACTAAAAGATCTAAATTCCACTCCAGCATATTCCATATGATCTTTGTAACACACACACACACACAAAATGAATAAAGGGCTAGTATTATTGGTATAGTAGACAACACTGAGCTCCCAAAAGTTTCAAGACAGAAGTAGCTAGCTAGCTACCTAGGAGGGAGGGAGGGAGGGAGGGAGAGAGAGAGAGGTTAAATACATTTGAGAAAAAGAAAAAAAACGATCCCATGGCTCATGGTTCTAGTGATGCAGTCATTCTGTGCCCCAGGGAGACCTGACAAGTTTACTTCAAAAAAGACATCTTGGATTTAAAATCTGAACTCTAGGACCTTAAAATTTCCTGTTTTACATTATGATACATTTTTTTCTTTGTTCCATCCTACCTCCTTTCATTCCTGCAAGAAAGAACAAAATATCGTACAGATGAGAAAACTGAAACGTAAAATTATTATGATATAGATAACACAAAGGCAGCCAAAATTAGAATCAATAACACATCCTTTGCCAACTACCCACCCCTTATAGAATATCTAACATGGTAAAGCTATCATACTAAAGTAGACATAAAACAAGATTATAAAAAGTTACCATATGTAATATAAAAATATTTGAAAAAAAATCAATACTTCAATAATCACAATAGTCTCCCCACTTACTGACAACTATCATTAAGATTTGACCACTGCTGTATATCCAGCATATAAAAGAATTTCATATGGTTTATGCTGGCTTCCCACTTACCTATAACTCATAACAATCTATGTAATGTTTTAGTAGAAAATGCTTTCTTTTTGTTATATGTGACTTTAGGATTTTTCTTTTATTTTTATGAGCTAAAGATAATAATGAGCCCAAAACTTCTATATCCTTTAGTATATATTTTACATATGGGCAATAAAATACATTACAAAACATTTTCCATTTTAAGTAATTTGGCAGAAAGTCTCCCACAGTCCTTAACTTATTATTATTATTTGCTACAGACTCTTCCTAAAAGCAAGAAGCATCCCATTTTATCCAGATGACTCATAAACTAAAGGCACAGTATAATGAAGTGCTCCAACTTAAAATACCAATGGCTAAATATAACCTCTTCCACAAGATTAGAAAATTCAATGTCTCTCTTTATTCTATAAAAGCCATCTTAAAGGGTCACCTTTAAAAAACATAATTAGCAAGCATGGGAAAAGGACAGGAAAAATTAAATTAAAAAAATTTTTAATAACACAATTAGTATGCTAGGGTGATAAGTAAGAAGAAAGACCTAAAAGAACATAAACTTTTTTTCTTTAAGCATTCAGCAAAAAAGAAGAAAACTTCACAAAAAATAAAATTAGGGTTTTTTTTCTCATTCTTTAGATAAAATACTTATCTCTTTCATAAAAGCATTTAACACTTTACTAGATGAATACTGGTCACAAATACCAAAAGTTATCTATGGTTCGTAGCATAAATTAGAAGACTTCTTCAATCATTAAACAAATGAAAATCCAGTTTCAGTTGTTTCATTTGAGATTATGCTTTAGAGAATAGGGAAATATCACAATATTTTTTTAATATTGTGGATATTTATTTTGCATACAAAATTAAAATATAAAAACACATGAAACTGCTAATCAAAAGTACTGATAGTTTTTCCAAATGAGTAACAAGAAAACTAGACCAAGATCATTACAAAAACAGTAAGTCAAAGTGAAAAACAGAGGAAGAGTATAAAGAGGCAGGCTGACAAAGTGAAGCTAACTCTCGGAGACAAAGAACTGAACAAAAAAAATCTGACAGCTTTTGAGACCTTAGATTTAGTCATTCCTGAGGCCCAATTGAACCCCTATGTGAGTGTGTGAGTAGTTTAGTGACTTGAGTGACTAAATCCCTAATGTAGCACTAGTTTGGTTTCCCATCACTTGTAACCAAGAATCCTAATATACTGTAAAAATATTATCTTGAGAAAGAGTAAACTAATTGTTTATATGGCTATGAAGAGGTATTGATTTTCAGGTGTACTATGACATACATTCCATCCTCCCTTTTTCTACAAAGGAGAATTTTCTTTACTTTTTTTGGACCACTAAAAAAGGAAAAATCATCAAAATAGGATTGACTATAGTAGTTAACTTCAGCGCCAACTTTTCAGAAAATCACACGATTAAGAAAGTAAACTGAGGGCAATTTTCTTGAAGTAGTCAGCTTTTTCAAAAACATAGTGCCACTTTTAAGAGAAAAATTAGTTGAAAGGGAATACAAAATGATAAAAGGATTATTATATTAATGATGAAATTACTGATAAACTCTATTTTTCATTTTGGTTTTATGTATTTTCTAATTTTTCAACAAAAACGTAACACTCTGAATCAGAAATAAACATGCTACTTTTTAAATAACGGTACATTTTGTTCAAGTGTTTTAACTTTCTTCATGGTCCCAGGCTATCTTTGCTTAAGCCAAATATTCACACAGTTTTAAGAGGTGAAATGTTTATTTAGTTCAATTTCGCAAAGTACCTACTGCATTTAAAGCAGAGTACGATATCAAAAATATAGTTCCTCCAGCGAGTTACGCTGGCTCATGCCTGTAATCCCAGCACTTCGGGAGGCAGGCTGATCACTTGAGCCCATGAGTTCGAGACCACTTTGGGCAACAAAGCGAGGCCTCATCCTTACAAAAAATAATATTTAAATAAATAAATAAAATGTAGTTCCTAGAGGAAGCTATAGACAGACTTCAGGGAATGTATCTGTTTAGTTAAAAAAAAATTAGCCTCAAAATGCATTAAAGAAAAGGAAAAAAAATTCTTTTTGGTGTGATGTTTGAATTGCAATGAAGTTTAATCAGGCTTTATGCCACATTATGGCCCAATTCAACAATATTGAGAATAAACCGTGAAGTGTGTGAGCTGCTTCATTCTGTTATTTTTATTTCTTACCTATCGACAATTTTCAAAGTATCCACTCAATCTCCAAATGAGTTGCAATACAGTTTTATAAAATATTACTTACTTTTCATATAATCTCCGAAAATAGTTTCAGGCAGAATACCATCCACGAATATTAAGAAAGCAAAGTGAAATAATGAAGTTACCCATTTTAGATCCTATTTGATAATTAGTTCCATTTCAGAGGTACATAAAGAGGTACCTCTAATATAGCTCACCTTCACTGAAATATTTAAAAGTTTATAAATTTTGGCCAAGGCTAGGCATGGTGGCTCACACCTGTACTCCCAGCACTTTGGGAAGCCAAGGAGGGTGGATCACGAGGTCAGGAGTTCAGAACCAGCCTGACCAATATGGTGAAATCCTGTCTCTACTAAAAATACAAAAATTAGCTGGACGTGGTGGTGTGCACCTGTAATCCCAGCTACTCGGGAGGCTGAGGCAGGGGAATCGCTTGAACCTGGGAGGTGGAGGTTGCAGTGAGCCGAGATGGCACCACTGCACTCCAGCCTAGGTGACACAGAGAGACTCTGTCTCAAAAAGAAATAATTGGCCAAAAAACTCTAGTAAGACTTTAAGATAAATTACTCTGTAATAAAGTTTTAAAAGTTTATGTTCACTTTTCTTTAACACCAACACAGATTTACATGATCTCTAATAAAAGTATCATTTACGATTCTAATAGGCAACCATCTTGTCTCATCTCCATACATTTTCTGAGTCATGTTTCACTGTACTTCAAGTTGATATAACAATTTGAATATTGGATTTTATATGTTCCCTCCCCAAATAATGTAAGCCAAACTTTCCACATTAATTTTATCACCCATTATTTACAAATATGCTTTACATTCATGTCTCCTAATTCTTTAAAAAAAAAAAAAAAAAGTCATACTGTCTTTGCCCAGGGTTTCTGTAAATAAAGACACATAACAGAGCATTTGAAAGGTTTTAAGTAAAAAAGTACTTAAAAAATATTCTCTTTTTTTTTGTTTTGTTTTGTTTTTTTTTTGAGACAGGGTCTCAGTATATCACCCTGGCTGGAGTGTAGCAGCACAATTATGGCTCACTGCAGCCTCAACCTCCTGGGCTCAAGTGATCCACCCACTATAGCCTCCCAAGTAGGTGGATTACAGGCCCATGCCACGATGCCCAGCTAATTTTTTTTGTAGAGATGGCTTTTCACCATGTTGCCCAAGCTGGTCTCAAACTCCTGAGCTCTCCCATCTCGCCATCCTGAAGTGCTGGGATTACAGGCATGAGCTGCCAAGCCTGGCCTATTTCTAAATCTAATAACTTTAATGTCAATACAAACAACAATCTTATACTCAACTTTCATACAGAATACATTTTATACCAGATATATCTTTATTTTTTCTTTTCAATTCAGTCAATAACACTGGTACATTTCCTACTTATATTTCTACTTCAGGTAATAGGACACAACATCCCCCTCTCTTGTAATTAATTCTTAATTTTCCTTTATGACTTATTTTTCTGGCCAGCCCATTATCGTAGATTTCCTTAAACCCTAGCTCTAGTTTTCTCATCCAAGAGATTTATCTTGAGTGATCATATCTACTCACTCCATTTATGTTCACAACTCTTACATATTAACTCTAGCTGAGATTGCTATCTTGAACTTCAGGATAAATGAGACCAGCTAGATTCAAATCTCATCTTTTCAATTCCTACCTATGTGACCATAAGCAGGTCTCTGTGCCTCAGTTTTCTCATCTGTAAAACAGAGACAATAATGCTAACGACCAGTCATGGTGGCTCATGCCTGTAATCCCAGCACTTTAAGAGGCCAAGGCAGTAGGATCACTTGAGCCCAGGGGTTCAAGACAAGCCTGGGCAACATAGTAAGACCCAGTCTCCTTAAAAATAAAAAACAAAAAAAATT
Source organism: Cacajao melanocephalus (assembly GCA_963573385.1). Lineage (NCBI taxonomy): Eukaryota > Metazoa > Chordata > Mammalia > Primates > Pitheciidae > Cacajao > Cacajao melanocephalus. The sequence goes on from CAUYLG010059061.1 coordinate 26,629, forward strand.
GTTCTAAATGATAACTATTTCATGGTAGTATTCTCATGAGCATTAAGTGTGATAATACATGCAAATCATTTGCCACAATGCATAAATGGTAGCTCTGAGGTCTGGAGTTGACGGGCCTTTTCCTATATTATATAAAAACCATATGACAGTGTGGCAATTCCTCAAGGATCTAGAAATAGAAATTCCATTTGACCCAGCAATCCCATTACTGGGCACATACTCAAAGGATTATAAATCATTCTATTATAAAGACACACGCACATGTATGTTCACTGAGGTACTGTTCACAATAGCAAAGACCTGGAACCAATGCAAATGTCCATCGATGATAGACTGGACAAGGAAAATGTGGCACATATACACCATGGAATACTATGCAGCCATAAAAAAAGATGAGTTCATGTCCTTTGTAGGGACATGGATGAATCCGGAAACCATCATTCTCAGCAAACTGACACAAGAACAGAAAACCAAACACCACATGTTCTCATAGGTGGGTGCTGAACAATGAAAACACATGGACACAGGGAGGGGAAAATCACACTGGGGTCTGTTGGGGTTGGGGGGCTAGGGGAGGGATAGCGGGGGGTGGGGAGGGATAACACTGGAAGAAATGCCTGATGTAGGTGACGCGGGGATGGAGGTAGCAAACCACTATGGCATGTGTATATCTATACAACAATCCTGCAAGATCAACACATGTACTCCAGAACTTAAATTAAAAAAAAAAAAAAGAACCATACTCCTGCCCTTGAGCAAGTTAACTGCAAATATCATTGTCTATAAACCACAATGAATAATTCCTTCCTGAAGAGTCTGTTTTTTCTAGCAAGATTATCAGCTTGTTGTCAATACTGGAGAATGTAAAGACTGCAAGTTCAGAAACTGGAAAAAAATAAGTTGTTACACAGTTGTAAAATGAGTAAATCTGTTTAAACTGAAGATATTTAACTAGCTAGCTAAGTCCTAGAACTTCCACTGTGCTCATTCTTCCAGGACTTAGAATGTGCCTGGGACCTTGAGCACTCAGTAAAGCCTTGGTAAGTTAATGTCTCAATGCTCACAATTGGCCAAGATTTTTAAAAAACACTCTTCGGGCCAGGAATGGTGACTCGCATCTGTCACCTTTGGGAAGCAGAGGTGGGAGGATCACTTTAGGCCAAGAGTTTGAGACCAGTTTGAGCAACATAGCAAGACTCTGTCTCTGAAAAAGTTAAAAAATGAGCCAGGTGTGGTGGCACACATCTGTAGTCCTAGCTACTTGGGAAGCTGAGGCAGGAGGCTCACTTGAATCCAGGAGTGCAACTGAGCTATGATCACGCCCCTGCACTCTAGCCTGGGCAACAGTGAGATTCAATCTCTAAATAGATATATAAAAACACTGGTAAATAAATGGGAAATTATTTAAAAAGCAGCTTATACAAATATTTATTCAGAGACTATTAAGACTTTAAGGATAAGGTCTTAAGAATATTAAAGAGTATTTGTTAATCTGAAATAAAGGATATCAGTGATAATACATAGTACAGTACAGTAAATAAAAATAAAAAATTAAGTGATATTTAATTGTATTGTACTATGTATTATCGTTACATAGTATTGTACTATGTATTATTAATATCCTTTATTTCAGGTTGACAAACACCCTCCCAGACTGACTATAACCTCTCATTCACTTTTAAACCACTAAGTCTATTGATTGCATTGCACCTACCAGATAAACTTCAATTCATTTCTCTCCTCTTTAATCTCACTGACACATTTCAAGGTCTCCTTATTTCTTATTTGGACTATTCCAGCAGTCTAACAGGGGTTTTGTTTTGTTTGAGGCAGGATCTCACTCTGTCACCCAAGCTGGAGTGCAATGGTACAATCTCAGCTCAATGTAGCCATGATCTCCCAGGCTCAAGTGATCCTCCTACCTCAACCTCCTTAGCTGGGAGCACAGATGCATGCCACCAGGCCTGGCTAATTTTTGCATTTTTTTGTAGAGATGGAGTTTCGCCATGTTGCCCAGGCTGGTCTCAAATTCCTGGACTCATCGATCCACCCACTTCAGCCTCCCAAAGTGCTGGGATTATAGGTGTGAGCCACCACACCTGGCTAACTGGTCTCTTTGACTGAAGAAAGCCTTCTTCCAATCCGTTCTCCATATTATTTAATCACCTAGTGAAAACAATTCTAAACCACTTATCACAGTGTGTGTGTATATACGATATATATTTATATAAAATACAGCCTGGTTTAATGCCTTTATATCTAAAACCACTCTAAATTCTCCAACTCACATACTATCTTCAGTCATATTGAGCTGTTCTCCAATTTTAGCATATGTGTTGCCTATGTGAGCACAAGGTGTTCTCATAAAATGCTTTTCTCATGTCTCTGTACAAAGACTATTCACAAGTATAACCACGCCACACACTCATTTTCTAACCTGTCTATCATTTTGTCTAAGTTCCTACTTGTCTTTAAATACTTGGCTTAATGCATCATCTTCTAAAGATGCCTATTCTAACTGTTAAACTTCCAACTCTAAACTAGATATTCCTCCGCTATGCTCTTAGAGGTCCCTTTCAAGTATTTATCATAAAGCTTATCACTTGCTTAGTGAATTACTATGTGAGTCCTCAGAATTCTGAGACTGCCTGCTCATCTGTACAGTGGCTAATAATATCTATACTAAAGTACTATTATAAGGATAAATACATGAAGGGCCTAGCACTTAATAAAAATTCCAGTAAATGATAGCTATATTATTAATATTTTTCTCAAAAGTAAGTACCCTAATATTCACTTTCCTAATTCCACTAGCTATCCCAGTACTTGGCAAATAAATAAGTTGTTACACAGTTGTAAAATGAGTAAATCTATGTTTCACAAAGATGACTCCTGTAGCATTGTAAAAGATGAATCTGAGGAAGTCCTGCAAAAGACCCTTTAGGACCTCAGAAGATAATCATTTTTAGAATGTTTTTTAAAACCAAATACACATTGTAAACAGACCCAGATTTGGCACCTCATTTGAAAATTACTACTAAAGGGAGTTTCTGTTAATTTATGTGGTAGTAGGAGTAAGGAGTTGGAGAGATATAAGGGGACCAATCCCTCATGTGTCGTTGGGATAGAAGAAACAGAGCCAGAGAGGTGAGCACTATGGCACCTAATGCAAGAGACGAATATGAGGGCAACATAAAAGTAAAAAAGAGGGGTGAGATGTAAGAGACATTTCAAATGGTAATAAGAGTTGGTGAGCAAACTGGTTGTGAAGGTTTAAAACGTAGGGATCAAAGATGGCTGAAAATATCTAGTATGACAAAATAAGTTAATTTTAATATCAAGTCAAGAAGCAAGGCACAGAAATTGACCCAGATTTAGAAACTGGCAGGGTCAAAAGGGAGAGAGAATTGAGTAATGGCAAGATGTAGCTGAGATAACTGAGCATGCCACTCAGGCTAGATAGAGACAGCAAAGTCAAACTAGGAAGAAGTTAAACAGAAAGCTAACATGGGTTTTTTTTTTTTTTTTTTTTTCTAAGAAAGAAAGAAGAAGAAAGAAAAAAGGGGGAGAGAGAGCAAAATTCTTGCTCTATTGCCCAGGCTGGAATACAATCTAGGAATAGGTATTAAAAACCTCTTTTATGCCAATAATTGTACTTAACAACAGAGACAGGAAGGAATAAGGTAAGAAAATAACAAACAAACAGCCAACTAATATTTCATTTAAGTCTGTGAAATGCTATGCAAATGCTAAAGAGTGATTTACTTCCAATTATATAGTCACTTTCAGAATAGGTGTAATATGATTCTGAGAAAAATGCTGTTCTGTAGACCTGGGATGAAGAATTCTATAGATATTCACCAAGTTTACTTATTCCAGGTCTAAATTCCCTATTAATTTTCTATCTCATTGATCCGTCAAATATTAACAATGTGGTGTCAAGATCTCCCGCCATTATTGTGTGGGAGTCCAAGTCTCTTTATAAGTCATTTAGAACTTGTCTTATGTATCTGGCTGCTCCTATATTGGGTGCATATATATTCATGATCATTAACTCCTGTTGTTGCATTGATTCTTTTACCATTATGTAATATCCTTCTTTGTTTCTTTTAGTCTTTGTTACTGTTAAAAACTATTTTGTCGGAGACAAAAATCACAACTCCTTTTTTTTTTTGTTTTTTGTTTTTTTTTTACTCTCCATTTGATTGGTGAATCTTTCTCCATCCCTTTGAGTCTTTGTGTGTCAATGCTTGTGAGATAAATCTGGATACAGCGTACCAATGGGTCTTTAATTGGGGCATTTAATCCATTTAAATTTAGGATTAATATTTGTGAGTTCAGTATTATGATTTAATGCTAGCTGGCTATTTTGCCCATTAGTTGATGTAGATTCTTCATTATGGAGATACTCTTTACATTTTGGTGAGTTTTTGGGATGACTGATACTGGTTGTTCCTTTCTGTTTGTAGTGCTTCTTTCAGAAGCTCTTGTAAAGCAGG
>CAUYLG010059062.1:0-152175 GCA_963573385.1 Cacajao melanocephalus
TGAGTAGCTGGGACTACAGGTGCCCACCACCATGCCCAGCTAATTTTTTTTTTTTTTTTGTATTTTTAGTAGAGACCAGGGTTTCACCATATTGGTCAGGCTGGTCTTGAACTCCTGACCTGTGATCTGCTCACCTAGGCCTCACAAAGTACTGGGATTACAGGCATGAGCCACTGTGCCCAGCCAAGAGTATTACGATTATTACTGCATGCTTGCTAAAAATAACACCCAAGTGGTAGTGCCATGGTGAGATCTAGGCCTTCATTCCAAAGCTCCCACTCTTTCTGCCAAGCCAAGCTGCCTTTGAAGATCCAACCTCAGTTAAATGAGATGATAATGTGTGTGAAGTTGTTGGGGCAGGTGCCCAAAGAGGATACTCAATTAGCCCAGGACTTTCTTCCTCTCTTCCCAAAGAAGTGAGTAGGCTTTGCTTTCCGCTTAGGAGATGCCCATATTTAACAGCGAACCAAGTGGGTGTGAGAGGGCCCAGGGAAAGCAGACAAAGAGGAATGTTGGTGGTTTGTGCCGACTATCATTCCCATGGCAGAGCGCACTCATGTTTGCTGACGATCTGGCCCCTGCCTACCACTCTAACTCTAACCTCTCCTCCCTCCACATTCCCACGAGCTCACCCTGCTCCATCCACAATGACCTTTCTGCCTGCCAAATTCTTTCTACTTTTTTCTGCCTCAGGGTCTTTGCACAAGCTGTTCCCTCTGTCTAAGCTACGCTTGTCCCAGCTCTTCATTCAGATCTAAATTCAAATGTGACCATCTCAGTGAGGTTTCTGCTGACAACTCTACGTACGGCAGCTTCTCAACACCATCACTCTCTAACACAAGGCCTTGTTTTTTTTGGCGGGGGGACGGAGTCTCACTCTGACACCCAGGCTGGCTTGAATGGCATGATCTCAGCTCACCGCAACCTCCACCTCCCAGGTTCAAGCAATTCTCCTGCCTCAGTCTCCTGAGTAGCTGGGATTACAGGCATACACTACCACACCCAGCCAATTTTTTGTACTTTTATTAGAGACGGGGTTTCTCCATGTTGGTCAGGCTGGTCTTGAACTCCTGACTTCAGATGATCTGCCCACCTCGGCCTCCCAAAGGCTGGGATCACAGGAGTAAGCCACCGCATCCGGCCACACATGGCCCTATTTTAGTTTCTTCGCAGCAGTGAGCAGTGCATGAAACTATGTATGTATGTCAATATTGTTTGTCTTCCTACACCAGACTAGAAACACTACAGGGTTAGAGAAAGTGCATCCCCAACGCTGAGACTGCTTGGTTCACAAAGGGAGCTTTTACATATATAGTTCTGCAATACATCTCATAGCAACCCTGTTAGGTACATAGTCTGATAACGCCGAGAGATAGCTTCGTATCATGATTTAGAGCAGTGCTGTCCAATACGGTAGCCACCAGCACACGTGGCTATTTAGATGTACATGGATTACAATTAAATAAAATTAAAACTTCATTTTCTTAGTTGCATTATTGTCACCTCAAGTCTCAGCAGCCACATGTGGCTAGTGGCTACCACTCTGGGTAGCACAGACAGAGGACACTCCTATCACTGCAGAAAGTTCTATTGGACAGGGCTGGTTTCCAGCAGGCACTGCAGATTCATAGCTTAGCTTCCAGTCCCAGTCCTGCCAATTACCAGTGGTGTGATTCTGAGTTGACCTTATGCTTTTAGGTCTCACTTTTTTCATCTATAAAATGAAGCTACTATCAGTTCCCATTTCATAGTGCTACAGGAGTTATTATAGGCAAAGGCACTTAGAAGAGCTTCTGGGATGTAGTCAGTGGTAGAAAAGTATCAGCTATTGCTATGATGCCTCCACGTTTACTCTTTGAGAAACTGAGGTTCAAAGAGGAGAAATCCTTGTCCTAGTTCCCAGAGCCAGGAAGTGGAGGGAGCTGAGGTTTCATCCCATAGCTTTGTGATTTCTCAGCCTGGCTAAATCTGATTACACTTTTCAGGTCCCTTCTGGGAAAATCCCTTAAACTTCTGACCTACTGCTCCCTTATCTGTTCAGTGGGGGGCAGAAGACTCCAAGGGGTCACCTATCCAGGATAGATGTTAAGGAACTGACTGGAGAGCCAGCCAGAGCCCAGGACTTGGGTTGTCTATTCTAGGACCTAGCCAGGGCCTTGGGACTCCTTGGAGGTTGGGAAGCCAGACTGCCCAGGACAGAGCAGCGCTGGTGTGACTGAGCAGGTCACGCCAGCTGCAGCCAAGACCCCGTGCGTGGGTGCTGCTGCCTCGTGGGTGTAATGGCCCCTGTGGCAGGGACGGAATGCTCATCCCTCCCACCTTACCCAGCTCTGGGATTGCCCCAGGAACTGCGCAGAGGGATTGAGCTATTTCCATTAATTTCCCTGTAGAAGGCTCAGAAGCTACTGCTGGTTATTAAATTTAGTTACTTTTAATATGCACAGTCCCTATGCTTGTACTGGTTTTTGTTTTGTTTTGGTAATATGAGATTTTTAAATTGCTATTTTTAGAGCTTTTAACATATTTTCTACATTAAAAAAATTTTAAATTACGGTAAAATTCACATGACATAAAATGAACCGTTTTAAGTGTACAATTCAGTGGCCTTTAGTGCATTCTCCGTGTTGCTCAGCCATCATCGGTATCTATTTCTAAGACATTTTCCTCCCCCTCCCCCCATCTCACTCAGCAGTTGTTCCTCTTTCCCTCCCTGATTATAGTACTGGCAACCACTAATCTCCTTTATGTCTCTAAGGATTTTTCTGGGTATTACACATGAACGGAATCAGACCCTCTGTGCTTTTGGCGTCTGGCTGCTTTTACTTAGCAGAATGTTTCCAAGGTTCACCCATGTTCTAGCATGTATCAGTGCTTTGTTTCTTTTTACATTTGAATAATATCTTGTTATATGGATATACCACACTTTACCTATTAATCTGTTGATGGACATTCAAGTCATTTCCATATTTTAACTACAGTGAATAGTCTTACTGTGATCATTCCTGTGTAAATATTTGATTAATTATGTGTCTTCAATTTTTTCTTTTTTTTTTTTGAGACAGTCACACTCTGTTGCCTGGCTGGAGTGCAGTGGCACAATCTCAGCTCACTGCAACCTCTGCCTCCCAGGTTCAAGCAAGTCTCTTGCCACAGCCTCCTGAGTAGCTGGGACTAAAGGCACATGCCACCACGTCCAGCTAATTTTTTGTATTTTTAGTAGAGAAGGGGTTTCACAATGTTGGCCAAGATGATCTTGATCTCTTGACCTCGTGAACCACCCACCTTGGCCTCCCAAGGTGCTGGGATTACAGGCGTGAGCCACCGCGCCTGGTCGCCTGTTTTCAATTCTTTTGGGTACATACCTAGGAGTGGACTTTGAGGATTATATGGTAGCCCTATAGTTAACTTTTTGAGAAACTGCCAAACTATTTTCCACAGTGCCTATACCAGCAATGTGTAAGAGTTTCAATTTCTCCACATCCTTTCAATATACTTTAAAAAATCCACAATGATATGGCATAATAATACAATAATTAATGATAATAATTGTTGCTATCATTAATATGAGGGATATAGTCAATGAGGCTCAGGAATACAGTCAGTTGAACAAGTTCATGCAGCTGTGTGGCAGGCAGAATAATTGTCCCTGAAGGTATCCACATCTAACTCCTGGAACCTGGGAGTATGTTACTTTGCATGGCAAAAGGACATTGGCAGATGTGATAAAAATAAGATTGTTAATCCGCTGACCTTGTGGGGAGATTATTTTGGATTACTGGGGTAGGTCTAATGTAATCACAAAGGATCTCGTAAGTGAAAGAGGGAAGGAAGTGGGTAACAGAGGGAGACGTAATGATGAAAGCAGAGAGTCAGAGCAATGTACTGAGAGACTTCACCGGTCACCGTTGGCCTGAAAGTGGGAGGGGGTCGAAGAGAGATTTGAAGATACTATACTATGGGCTTGGGAGATGAAAGAAGCCGACCAGGAGTTAGAAATGCAAGCAGCCTGGAGAAGCTGCAGAAGGCAAGGGAACAGATTCCTCCCAGAGCCTGCAGAAGGAACAGAGCTTTACCAACACGTTTCAATCAGTCAGCCCATTTCAGACTTCTGAATCCCAGAGCTGTATGGTAACAAATCAATGTTGTTTTAAGTCACACAATATACGGCAATTCGTTATGGTAGCAAGAAGAAACTCCTGCCAGCCGTAGTGCTGTGGGGCAGGGGCTGGCATCCACATTTGATTGGCCTCCGTGTCTGTGATTATAACCACCAGGTTTCCTGCCATCTCCAGCTCTAACACCACTTCCCTGCTCCACATAGACATGAGTGGATCTCACAAACATCACATCGGGTTAAAAAAAAAAAAAAAAAAAGCAAGTTATGCAAGAAAGATTCAGTAAAATACCATTTAGAAGAAATGTAAAAACACACAAAAAAATATTACACAGATGTATTGGGGCCAGCTTATCACGAGGGTCCATTGTTAAGTTTTTGGTTTTCAATATTTAAAAAATTTTTACTTTGAGGTAAACTTCCTCAACTTAGCTGTTTGCTAAACATAGCCCAGTACTCAAAACTAAATTGTATAAACTTGAACTTAAATAAGTATAATTAAAATAAAGTAGGGCTGGGAGCAGTGGCTCACATGTGTAATCCCAGCACTTTGGGAGGTCGAGGCGAGTGGATCACGAGGTCAAGAGATCGAGACCATCCTGGCCAACATGGGGAAACCCCATCTCTACTAAAAATACAAAAAAATTAGCCGGGCCATGGTTGCGTGGGCTGAGGCCGCGGCAGGAGAATCGCTTGAACCCAGGAGGCGGAGGCTGCAGTGAACTGAGATTCCGCCACTGCACTCCAGCCTGGCAACAAAGTGAGACTCCGTCTAACAAAAAAAAAAAAAAAAAAAGCACTAAAAGCTCATCACTTGTTAGTTGTGGCTCCCAAAACACGGTGGAGTTGGTGGTTGGTGTGGGGTGGGTACTACTGTGTGGTGGCTAGGGACCAGAGGTATCGCTAAACATCCTACAAAGCATTAAGACAGTCCCCAAGTCCCCACCACAAACAGATCTGGTCCTAAATGTCAGCTGTGCCAATGTTGAGAAATCCTGATCTTTCCTAAAGCGTGAGTTCTTCATGAGCAAGGCCAGTATCTGATTCATCTCTGCCCCTAAATCACAGTCTGACAGAGTGGATAATGCTAAAGAATATGAATTTTGTTCCACCTCCCAGGCACTTGCGGCATTTAAACCCTAGTGTTATGAGTTAGGGACTATTATTATATTTGATGAAACAAAGAAACAGCTGTGCTGGTAGCCAGGCTGCTAAGGAAGAATGGAAAACCGAAATGTAGGACTAAGCAGAAAAATCCAAATATGCTCCCCCAACCCGTCACAATAGCCTCTGATCAGCCACCGTTCCGTATGCCAACGGCCTCCAATGAGGCACTCTTGAAGCCTTCTCTTTCTTTCACTATAAGCTTTCCCACTACCCTGCCTGCCTTTGAGTCTGTGCCAAACACAAATGGTGTCGGTTGACTCCCTTGTTGGAGCAAGCTCTGAATTAACAGCCTTTGCTTGTTTTCACCGGCTGGTCTTTGTTGATTTCCACGTAGCACAGGACTTGAAAATCCCTTCACATGTTGCACGCCCTTGTTTCTTCTTGTTATAATGAATCCTGCGGTACCATGTTTTCCCAGTGATGAGTTCCCAGGACTTTGTGCTCACAGAGGGCAGCTCTGGAATACAGCAAATGGCCAGGAAGAACTCTCCCCTCCAGCCTAGCCTGAGGGATGGCTTAGGTATCCCCAAATATACATGAGATGGTTCAGCTCATACTCAGGATTGAAACAGAGACAGCACCAGAGAGATGGCAGCAGGAGAGTTCCCTGCAAGAGTGGACATCCCTCCACGCCTGGAACTCTTTCCTTCCAGGAGACCATACACAATTCTCTGCTTCTATCAGGCTTGAAGGAAGTACCATAGAATCCTTCAGGGCTGGGCATGGTGGTTCACACCTGTAATCCCAGCACTTTGGAGGCCGAGATGGGCGAATCATGAGGTCGGGAGATGGAGACCATGCTGGCTAACACGGTGAAACCCTGTCTCTACTAAAAATACCTGTAGTCCCAGCTACTCGGGAGGCTGAGGCAGGAGAATCGCTTGAACCTGGGAGGCAGAGGTTGCAATGAGCCAAGATTGCACCATTGCACTCCAGCTTGGGTGACAGAGCGAGACTCTGTCTCAAAAAATAAAAATAAAAAAAGAAAAGCCTTCAGAGCTGACGCAGACCAGTGGTCACTACACTCTGCCTTTATTCCAGAAGTCCAGAAGGATACTGGGTCTTATCTCCACTGACAGCCAAAGCTCTTGACTGTCTAAGCAATTGCTAAGAATTGCCAGTGGAAAGAATTAGTTCCTTGTGGCTGCTATGAAAGTATTAAGTATTACAAATACTTTCATAAAGTATTCGTTGTAAGCCATTAAGTATTACAAACTTAATGGCTTACAACAATACAAATTTACTATCATACGGCTGTAGTGATCAGAAGTCTCCTAAAATCAAGGTATCAGCAGGGCAGTGCTCCTTCTGGACATTTTCGGGGATAATTCATTTCCTTGCCATTTCCAGCTTCTAGAGGCTGTCTGCATTCTGCTTATGGCTCCTTCCTCCATGTTCAAAGTCAGTCACGTAGCATTTTCAAATCTCTCTCTCTCTTTTTTTTCTTGAGTTGGAGTCTGGCTGTGTTACCCAGGCTGGAGTGCAGTGGTGCAGTCTCGGGTGCCTCCTGGGTTTGAGCAATTATCCTGCCTCAGCCCCCTGAGTAGCTGGCATTATGGGCACCTGCCACCATGCCCAGCTAATTTTTCTTTCTCTGTCTCTCTCTCTGATTCTGCTTCTGTCATCACATGTTCTTCTCTCATTCAACTGTGTTTGTTTCTATTTTTCTTATAAGGACTCTTATGATTACATTGGATCCAACAGGATAATTCAGGATAAAATCCCCATCTCAGAATCCCTAATTGACTCATAAGCAAAGTCCTTTTTGCCACGTAAGGTACTATATGCATATGTTCTGGGTGTTGGGATATGGACATCTCCAGGACGTCTTTCTTCCGCCTCCTATGACATGGATCTTGTTAAGTTTTTAAAATGAGTCAGTTTAACTGTGGTAAGTTGTGTATTCATAACTTAATACTGAGAGCAACCACTAAAAATCTCTAATAAACTCAAAATCACTATGGATAAATATAGAATTCTAAAAATTTCACAAGAAGACAGGAAAGAGAAAATAGTGAAATGAAAAACGAAGACCGAAGCAGAAAATAAAATACAAAGTGGTATTCTTAAACTTGAGCATATCAATGATTATATTAAATGTAAGTGGTCTAGTTTATTTACAATAGCCAAAATATGGAAACAACCAAAATGCCCCTCAATAGGTAGATGATTAAACTAATTGTGATACATCCATGCCATGGAATACTCATCAATAAAAAGGAACAAGCATTTAAACACACACTGCTTGGACAGATCTTAATGGCATTATGCTGAGTGGAAAAAGTCAATTTCAAAATTGTCACACACTGTATGATCTCTTTGATCATACAGTTTATTAACTTTTCAGTCAACAAACATTTGAAGCCTTGGAGAAATGTTTAGCACATACCATGCATAAATAGTAAAGCATTTGTCTTTATTTTTTATTTGTCTATTTTTTTCTGCTGCTGAAAAATAAATAAACTGAAAATAAAATAAAGCAGCCTAAATACTTTCAGCACGAAATAATCATGCCTTAAGATATGCATTCATTTATTAGGTCTCACATATATGCATATACTAGGCATATGTATATATGTGATATATGCATATTGTACATTGTATTCTTTTTTAAAAAATTAAAAAAATTAAATTTCTTTTAGAGACAGGGTCTCACTCTGTCACCCAAGCTGGAGTGCAGTGGTGTGATCATAGCTCACTGTGGCCTCCAATTACTGGTCTCAAGCAATCCTCCCACCTCAGCCTCCCGATCACCTGTGTGCCATCATGCCCAACTAATGTTTAATTTCTTGTAGAGATAGGGTCTCACTATATTGCCTGGGCTGGTCTCAAACTCCTGGCCTCAAGTGATTTTCTTGCTTTGGACTTCCAAAATGCTGGGATTACAGGGATAAGACATCACTCCTGGCTGTTTTTGTTCATTTGTTTTTATTTGAGACAGAGTCTCGCTCTGTCACCTGGGCTGGGGTGCAGTGTTGCAATCATAGCTCACTGCAGCCTTGAACTCCTGGGCTTAAGCAATCCTCCTGCCTCAGCCTCCCAAAGCACTGGGATTATAGGCATGAGCCCCTAGACCTGGACTGTATTCTTAATATAGATACACACACAGAGATAATATGCATTTTGTTCAACGTGCTTTACAGATACAAATATCTGAAATATCTGAAATCAATTTTTCCAATAACTCTATGAAATTGGAAATACCATTCTCCCAATTTCATAGATGAAGAAAATGAGGCACACAGTGAGTGGTTAAGTAACATGCTCAGGGTGCACAGCTAGTAAGTGCTAGAGATAAGTATAAATACAGACATCTTTGGGAAGGAATATACACAACAACGTAGAAATAATACTTACGTCTGGTGGAAATACAATAGCTGTTGTTTGCTTGCTTAGTTGTTTTTCTGAAATTTATGTCTAGGACAAGGGCCCACAGACTTTTTCTATAAAGGGCCAGACAGTAAATACTTTAGGCTTTTCAGCCCAGATGGTCTGTGTCACAACTACAAAGCTCAGCCTCGTAGGCTGAAAGCAGCTGTCGACAATACATAGCGAAGTGGCATGGGTGTGTTCCAATAACACTTTATTCATGGACACTGAAATTCACATTCTCTATGATCTTCATGTCATGAAATGTTTCCTTTTGTCTTTCCCCTCCAACCATTAAAAAATATAACAATTGATTTGCAGTAGCTTTGAAATTGTCTTGGAAAAAAAAGTGAAAAAGAAAATGGCAAAAAAATATAACAATTGCTTTTAGCTCATAGGCCCTACAAAAACAGGAGGAGGGCAGGATTTGGCCTGCAGATCACAGGATGACAAGCATCATGCTCAGCATGAAACTGTTCTAAAATGTTGCTTTAAGATGAAAAAGCAGATATGGTTCTTTGGTCAGCAGCTGGTGGCGTGGGCACAGGTCTGGAGACCTGCCAGCCTCCAGGCAGGCTAGAGGGCAGGTGTGGGCAGTTCGTTGTGTCCCTGGAGCCTGGGGAGACAGTGGGTGAGCAGAGAGTCCTGTCTATCCTGAGAGGAGAACATTCAGCCCAAATTCCAGCCTCACTATGCGCAGATCAGAGTCATTTCTGAAAATGTCGCTGCTGATTCTGCTTTTCCTGGGATTGGCAGAAGCCTGTATTCCTCGTGAAGGTAATGCTTTCAGCCACGCCTTGTCTCCTCTGTGTATTTTCTTAAAACCGGGGAGGTTCTCACGGGCTGGATTCAGAGAGAATCTCCTGAAGTCTAACAGACTTCTTCTTGCTTCCAATTTAGACACATTTCCCCTGATGGACATGGTGGGGTGAATGAGTCTGGGTTGCTAGCCCCTGTCCTTGGAGATAGACCTGTGTCTGCATCCTGGTTTTTATTCACCCATTCTTTGTGACTTTGGAGAGACATTGCTTCTACAAGCCTTGCTGTCCTCATCTGACCAATGGGGCCCGCAAGAACCCCCCAGTCCACAGGACTGTTGCACGTCATTGATGAGCTCATGCTGTGCAGTGTCTGGAAGTTAACCTCACTGTGGTTAGATAGTTCTAGTGAGACTCCAGACCTTTGCAATGTAAAAGAGTATACTGGGAAGAGGACTTGAGTCTGGTCACAACACTGAGTTCCTCGTTCCTCATGTGATCCACAAATGTTTACTCCTGGTTCTTTCCATGAGCTTGATGCTGGGAACACAGTGATGAGAAAGACAGAAATACTCCTGTCTTCATGGAACTCCCACCCTAAACAAACATGTTCTAGTGTGGGGATTCAGACAAGGCCTCTCTAGAAAAAGTTACATCTGAGGTGAGGAATAGCAGCTGGCCAGCTGAAGAGTTAGGAGAGACTATTCCAGGCAGGGAGACTTGCATATACAAAGGTCCTGGGGCAGAAGGCACTGAGTCCTTTCATCAGAGAGAAGACGGTGTGTCAGGAACGTGGTAGAAAGAGGGAGGGGCATGGCGGCAGGATTGTTACAAGTAAGAAGAGAGAGGAGGCAGGAAACAGAATAGACAGGGGCATGTGGGTCACATGAATGATTTTGGGTGTTATCTGAAGGGAAAAGGAAGCTGTTAAAAGGTTTTCAGCAAAGGAGTGTCATATTTAAGAGGGTTTGTGTGTGTGCGTTTGTTTAAATAATCTGTCTTGCCCCTCAGGAAAGAATGGATTAGGTAGGAATCAGAGTAGGGGCAAACACACAAGTTAGAAAATGTTTTGGTCATCAGGGTGAAGTTGGGGATGAGTGGAAGGTTATGCGACATTGATGAAAGAGCTTACAGGATTCAGTGATGGGTCAGATGCTGGCAGTTAGAGAAACAGAAGCATGCAGAAAGGCTCTCTCTATATACATAAATGTATTTGCAGCTGGGTAATTGAGGCTGCCCTTAACTGAGATGAGAAAACTCTGTAGAGGCCAGGCATGATGGCTCACGCCTGTCAATCCCAGCACTTTGGAAGGCGGAGGCAGGAAGATCACCTGAGGTCAGGAGTTCAAGACAAGCCTGGCCAACATGGCAAAACCTCGTCTCCACTAAAAATACAAAAATTAGCCGGGCATAGTGGTGGGTGCCTAGAGTCTCAGCTGCTCAGGGAGGCTGAGGCAGGAGAATCACTTGAACTCAGGAGGCGGAGGTTGCAGTGAGCCAAGATCACGCCACTGCACTCCAGCCTGGGCGACAGAGCAAGACTCAAAACAAAACAAAACAAAACTCTGTACAGCAACACATTTTTAAAAAATTTTTATTTGGAAATCACTTTAGACTTATAGAAAAGTCACAAAAATTGACTTTCTGAATATTCTTCACCCAGTTATCTCAGCTGTTAACATCTAACCTAACCAAAGCACAACGATCAAAACCCAGACCTAACACCAGAACAAAACAAAGAAATTACAGACCTATTCAAATTTTACTAATTTTTCTACGAATAGAAACACTATTCTATTTGAGGATCCAATCCAGAATCCCACCTCATATTTGCAATTAAAAAAAAATTTTTTTTTTGCATAAAATCCAGCTCTTGCTCAACCATGGGGCATTTTGTTATCCCATCTCCTTTGGTCTGGGGATGCGTCCTTAGAACACGTGGTTGAACCTCCTCAATCTTTCTTTGTCTTTCATGACCTTGAAACATGTGAAGAGACCTGATCAGTTGTTTTGCAGAATGTCTGTCAATTTGGGTTTGTCTGAGGCTTTCTCATGATGGGACTGAGACTGCATTTGGGGCGGGAATACTGCAGAAGTGGTCTCATACCCTTTTCAGGGAATTATATCAGGGATCGCATGATGTTGATGTGTCTTATTACCCACGGTGTCAACTTTAGGCACTTGGCTAAGGTGGTGTCTGCCAGGTTTCTCCACTGTTAAGCTTTTATTTTCCCCTTTGTAGTTACTAAATGTGCTGGGGGAGAAATTTCGAGGTTATGCAAATACCGTTTCTCCTCCAATGTTTGCCTATTAACTTTGGCATACATCTGTGGATCTTGCTCGCAGAAATGATTGCTACGGTGTTTTTCTAATGGTGATTTTCTATACCCCTTGTTCCTCCTACATAGATTCAATGGAATTTCTCTGTAAGGAAAAGCTGTCTTTTCTTCCCCATTTATTTATTCAAGTACTGTATTTATTTATATCAGTAAACTCAGGGATATTTATTGGCTGGGAGCACTGCCTCAAGCCTTTAATTCCAGTACTTTGGGAGACCAAGGCAGGAGGATCACTTGAGGCCAGGAGGTTGAGACTAGCCTGGGCAACACAGTGAAATTCATCTCTGCAAAATAAATAAATAAATAAATAAGAATTAAAAAGTGGCCGGGCGCAGTGGCTCACGCCTGTAATCCTAGCACTTTGAGAGGCCAAGGTGGGTGGATCACCTGAGGTCAGGAGTTCAAGACCAGCCTGGCTATCACGGTGAAACCCCATCTTTATTAAAAAACAAAACAAAAAAAAAGATTTAAAAAGTATTGTATTAACAGATGATTTTTTGATAGACAGGAGTGTGATGACCGCAGATTCTGTTCTGAACAGGTTCAGCTTGTTTGGGACATCCACAGATAGCAAGTTCCATGAGAACACAGTTTGGGATATCTAGTGTACTCTTGTACCAGAATTTCTCTTCCCAGTGAGCCCTGCAAACACCTACAGAGCCAGGGCTAAGTATGATTTATCTGTGTCTCCAGCACCAAACGTAGGTCAGTGCTGAGAGTGTGTACCATGTGAATGCTGGTTGGATGCAGGATGAATGAATGGATGTATAGATGGATGGAGGGACTGACAGATGGGCCTGAGTACCCTTATTGATAGCAGCAGGTGGGTCGGCGGGTCTCCAGGGACACATCTGTCTCTGGTCTTCTTGGTTCCTGCAGTGATCTGAGTCTAATGCTGACTTCTCTCTCTGCTCCCTGCTCCCTGATCCTGTTGCGAACCGGCTGGCTGATGCTTTCGTCTCCAGTTGCAACTAAAGAAAAAAGTAAGAAATGTGGAACCCCCTCCCAAGTCTGTATTTTCATAGCTATCTCCCCTAAAATTGTTTTGGATCTTGCAATCTCTCTGGCAATTCTGGGGAAGGGTGGGACTTGGATCTGGTGCATGGACTTGCCATGGGGTCTGGGCATGACTCAGGAAAGCAAACCGCCTTTCTATTGTTGTCTTACAACTAGAACGGCAGCCCTCCTTCATTCCTTGGTCTGGGGAAGAGAGGCTCACTCGGAAAATAAAGAGCACTCACCAGGGAAGAGAAGTGTCAGGCAGATCTCCATTAGAATAATACCTTGACTTATATTTAACACAAACTGGTGGTTTGTAAACTTTATGGTCTTAGGACCTCTGAACAGGCTAAAAACTTATTATGGATCCAAAGAGCTCTTTTTTTTTTTTTCCAGTGAGGGGTTATCTTTATTGATATTTACTTTATTATAAATTCAAGATTTTTAACTTAAAAATATTTATATATGCAAATGGCCAATAAGCACATAAAAAGATGCTCCACATCATTAGCCATCAGGAAAACGGAAGCCGAAGCCACAGTGAGGTACCACGTCACACTTACTAGGCCGGAGAAATTAGAACCCTCAAATGCTGCTGGTGGGAATGTGGAATGATACAGCTGCTTTGGAAAACAGTCTGGCAGTTCCTCAAAATGTTAAACATTGAGTTACTCAGCAATTCCACTCTAGGTATGTGCCCACGATAAATGAAACGTAAGTCCACACAAAAACCTGTGCACAAATGTTCATAGCAGCACTATTCATAAGAGCTAGAACGTGGAAATAATCCTGGTGTGAATCAATTAATGAATGGATAAACAAAATGTGGTCTATGCATACAATGGAATATTATTCATCCATAAAAAGAAACAAAGTTCTGATGCATTCAACAACATGTGTGAGCCCTGAAAACATTATTCTAAGTGAAAGATGCCAATGATAAAAGGTCACATATTACCTGATTCCGTTTACCGTATATGAAATAGTCAAGATAGGCAAAATCCACAGAGACACAATGTCTGTTAGTGATTTCCAGGGGGTGAGGGGTGGGGGAATTTATGGATGAAGACTAAGGGGTGCAGGGTTTATTTTGGAGTGATTAAAAGCTCTAAATTTGGTGTAGTGATGGGTGCACAAGTCTCAGTATGCTACAGACCACTGAAATGGGTGAACTGCATGGTATGTGAATTATATACCAGTAAAGCTATTATTAAAATACCTATTACTTCATTACAAAATAAGGATAATAGAGACTCAGAAGGAAGGAAGGTGGCAGGGAGGTGAGGGATACCTACTGGATACAATGTACATAACACAGGTGATGGTGCACTAAAATCCCAGACTTCACCACTACACAACTCATCCATGTCACCAAAAACACGTGTACCCCTAAAGCTATGGCAATTAAATTATTTTTTGAGACAAAGTCTCACTCTGTCACCCAGGCTGAAGTGCTAAGATGTAATCTCGGCTCACAGCAACCGCCACCTCCCAGGTTCAAGTGATCCTCCTGCCTCAGCCTCCTGAGTAGCTTGTATTACACGCACGGATCACCATACCCAGCTGATTTTTGTATTTTTAGTAGAAACAGGGTTTCACTGTGTTGGCCAGGATGGTCTCGATCTCTTGACCTCAGATGATGCGCCTGCCTCGGCCTCCCAAAGTGCTGGGATTACAGGTGTGAACCACTGTACCCAGCCAGGAAATTAAAAATATTTTTAAAATAAAGATAATAAATATACATATTGACATAAATAAAATATTTTAGTGAAATGGCTATTTGTTTCCAAACTGAAAAAGTTTAATGAAAAGAAAGGTATTATTTTACATTTTTACAAATCTCTTTCATGTCTAGCTTAATAGAAAACAGCTGAATTCTCATTTCTGCTTCAGTCTGTCACAATGTGCTATGTTTAAAAATATTGTATGTATTTGTTTATTTTGGAGACACAGTCTTGCTCTGTCACCAAGG
Source organism: Cacajao melanocephalus (assembly GCA_963573385.1). Taxonomy (NCBI): domain Eukaryota; kingdom Metazoa; phylum Chordata; class Mammalia; order Primates; family Pitheciidae; genus Cacajao; species Cacajao melanocephalus. Next base: position 14,719 of record CAUYLG010059062.1, read on the forward strand.
CTGGAGTGCAGTGGCACAGTCTTGGCTCACTGCAATATCTGTCTCCTGTGTTCAAATAATTATCTTGCCTCAGCCTCCCACATAGCTGCATTACAGGTGCATGCCACCATGCCTGGCTAATTGTTGTATACTTAGGAGAGACAAGGTTTCACCATGTTGGCCAGGCTGGTTTTGAACTCCTGACCTCAAGTGATCTGCCCGCCTCGGCCTTCCAAAGTGCTGGGATTACAGGTGTAAACTGCCCCACCCTGCCACAATATGCAAACTAGCATATTCAACCAAAATAGGTTGAAGCAAATGAAAATCTAATCTCATGCAGATAAGGAGTTGGAAAAGGGAAGATCATGCAGACCCCTGTTTCAGGCAGAGTTCTCCAGAAACAGAATCATGAAGATGTAGAGATACATATAGATATAGATGTTGATATTTGAGGATGGATTTGTCAGGGGAATTAGCACATGCAGTTGTCGGGTCTGCAAGCTGGAGAACCAGGAGAGCCAGTAAGATGGCTCAGTCCAAGTCTGAGGGCCTCAGAACCAAGGAAGCTGATGGATGGTCTAACTCTCATTCTGAGGCTAATGGCCTGGGAGCTTAGGGGGGCTGCTGGCTCAAGTCCTAGAAAACCAAAAGCTGGAACACCTGGAGTTCTGACGTCCAAGGCCAGAAGAAGGGCATCCCAGCTGCAGAAGGGAGAGCAAGAATAGACCCTTACTCCACCTCTTTGCCTCATCTGGGCCTCCATTCAATTGGATGATGCTCACCCACCAGGAGAGTGGATCTTCCCCACCCAGTCTTCCAACTCACACACCAACATCCTCCAGAAACACCTTCACAGACACACCCGGGGCAGCCCAATCATTCTCATCAACTGCCAGACCACTTGGGCTTCCCTTTCAGCAGTTGAATGGACTCTGTGCCTAGTGAAGCACTGAGAATAAATATGTATATTTTGTTATAGCAGCCAAGAAAAAAAATATGTCTTACCAGCCATGTGGGTACCTCTTAGTCAAGCTGACACCCCAGATCAACCATCACATTCCCAGAAAAGGTCTCAGGGACCGTCCCGCACCCCGACCAAGTGGTCTTTGGATGATACTCTGAGAATTTCTGCTCCAAGTCATATGGAAGGGAAAAAGATCTCTTTTTTCCACCCCGAAGAGACTGCAGGACTTAAGTTCCTAGAGGGCAGGGACTGTATTTTACTCCTCTGTTTATTTCTATAGCCTAGCAAAATTCCTAGCGCTCAGCAGGACTAAATAAATGCAAAGAGGTTTGCAAAATGGAAAGCACTGTGAAAACATAAGTGTTATTATTTCAGATCGAAAGGAACCAATATGAATTAATTAAGCATCTAGCATGCACTGAGAATTTAGAATATGTCATGCGATTTAATTTTCAAAGTAAGTGTCCCACATTGGGTCTGAGGTTTCCAAAGCTCTGAATCCTCACAGAACCATCATCATGAGAATCACCTTGGAAACTTAAAAAATATATAATCCCCACACCAGACCTGGTGAGCTAAAATGCCTGCAGATCAGATTTTGCATTTTTTATACCTAAAAAGCTAGCCTCTGTGAGTTCCTTCCTGTCTTCGAAAGCTGAACTTTCTAAACCTACACAAATGCAAACACCTCATGATCCACACTTTGTTTTTGTTTCAATTTAAAATATTATGCTGTTTTAATTTAAATGTTTTGTTTTATGTTAAATTCTTATTAATATTTAAATTAATTAAAATAGTATTTACATAAACATTAATTACATTTAAATTACTAATTAAATATTTGATTTAAAACATCATGTTATTTTCATTTAAAATAAGATTTCCAGGGTTCAGAATTCAAGAAGTTCTCAAGGTTATACTGGAAAAAAATTCCTTCCCAACTTATTCACTCATTTCCCTTCCCCAAAAGAATCTGATATTAACTATTTCTTCCAGATCCTTCTATTTTATGCAAGTAGAAACAAATATGTATTTACATGTTCAAAGTCTTCTTGTTTCTATTTTTACAAAAAAGACAGCATCTTACACACACTGTTCTGTATGTACCTTACTCTTTTCTCCTAATAATACTTCCTGAAGATGACTCTACGTCAGTTCATAAGGAGCATCCTCAAATCCTATTTATATGTTTTTGACTGCATAATATTTATCGTATGGAAGTCCATAACTTATTTGACCAGTCACATACTAATGGCCACTCAGGTTGTTTCTGGTAGTTTGCTCTTTTAAACAATGCTTCAAAGAAAAATTCAGCTTACATGAAATTAGACACATGGGATCTATGTCAATGTAGATCTATATATTTATATCTGTAGGATGATATATGGATATATGTAGAATTATATCTCTATGTAGATATATATTTATCATCTATATATAACTACTGTCTTAGTCTGTTTTGAGCTGTCATAACAACCTGAGACTGGATAATTTATAATGAACAGAAATTTACTGGCTCATGTTCTGGAGGCTGGGAAATCCAAGACTGAGGGGTTGGCATCTTGTGAGAGCCTTCTTGTTGTGTTATCCTGTGATGGAAGGACAGAGAGAGAGAGCGAGCTCAAAGCTTCAAGCCCCTTTATAATCAGCATTATCTACCCCTGAAAGTTGAGCCCTTGTGATGTAAATACCTCCCATTAGGCCCCACCTCCCAACACTGTTGCATTTGGGATTAAGTGTCCAGCACACGCTAATTGGGGGACACGCTCAAACCGTAACACACACACATCTGACCCTTGAACAATGCGACAGTGAGGGGCACCAACCGCCGGTGCAGTTGAAAATTCACGTATAACTTTTGACTTCCCCAAAACTTAACCACTAATAGCCTACTGTTGACCAGAAGACTTGCCAATAACATCAACAGTAGATTAACACGTATTTTGTATGTTACCTATATTACATGCTGATTCTTACAATAAAGTAAGCTAGAGAAAAGAAAATGTTATTAAGAAAGAGAAAATAGGCCGGGCGCAGTGGCTCACGCCTGTAATCCAAGCACTTTGGAGGCCAAGGCAGGCGGATCACCTGAGGTCGGGAGTTCAAGACCAGCCTGACCAACATGGTGAAACCCTGTCTTTAAAAAAAAAAAAGAAAGAAAGAAAGAGAAAATATGTTTACTACTCATTAAGTGAAGTGGATCGTTATAAAGGTCTTCATCCTTGTCATATTCACATTGAGTAAGCTGAGCAGAAGGAGGAAGGGCAGGGGTTGGTCTTTCTGCCTCAGGGGTAGCAGAGGCAGAAGAAAATTCACATGTAAGTGGATAAGCATAAGCGTAACCATGCAGTTCAAACCTGTATTGTTCAAGAGTCAACTGTGTGTGTGCGTGTATACACATACACATGTATATATTTATATAAATATATATTTGTAAGATTAATTTCTGAAACTGCAAAGTTAAAGAAGGGTTTCCAACACTCATGCCACTACAGTGCTATTGCTGCATTGATCTTTGTCAAATTTATATGACAAACTACATAAAAATAGTGCCCCATGTAAAGATTCCCCTTCCTATGATGACGGGCAAATAAATGTTCCATGAAGGAATAAAGAAACGCATGTGAAAATTAACAGAGATGGATGATATTAATATTAACTCTACTCTCTTCCTTGCATTTTCCATGTTGATTCACTGGCTCCCGGCTCTGCTGCCCTTTCCAGTCAACTGTAAGTCATATCTCCTTCTCCCTACACAAACGGGGAGCCCTTCAACCTAGGGAAGGAAGGGAATGAAAGGGAGAGGCACGACCGCTGACTATCACATTTAACCTGCGCAGATTCAGATGCCCTCAATGCAAACATGGCCTCTTCAACCAGAATCTGCAGGTTGCGGTGGGTAGGAAGGGTGCAACTGGATGGACTTCCAGGAGGCCAACAAGCCTTTGTCATCAGGTCTAAAACTGGGTGTGCTGTCAGAGAGAAAGAGAACCTGTGTGGTGTTCTTGGAATATAGCTTTGATCAGATTTTCAGAAGGACCAATGACCTAACACAATCTAGGAACCTTTGCTCTAGAATGTACACCTGGATTAGATTGTATGTATTCGTTGATGGGTTTTAGATGAGAAAAATATGGTGCAGGGTGGGTAAGACTTCTTCCTTTCCCAGAATTAACATGCAGGTCTCTGGCTGAGAAGTGGAGATGACACTTGGTTACTATGGAGACCCTCCTTATGCTAGAAATTCAGGTGGAGAAGGGAGGGTTTGGATTCCCCAGGCTACTGGTACCCCTGAAATTTCTGACTTCAGGGCAAATGTGCCTCCAAAGGGGTCCAATCCACTTAGAATGGATTGCAGCTCCCCATTCTGGTTCCCTAACCCATCTCAGGACCTATGGGGTAAAATGAGGTACCAAGGATGACTTAATTCGTTTCATATTCTCTCTGAACCTTTACTGGCAACGTGGCTCTCACCGGCTACTCACTGGTCCTGCCCGTCCTGCTGCTTGCCTGCCAACAGTGCTGAAAGGTAAGACTCTCATTCCATCTCTTGCCCTTTGGGTTCCATTTGTCTTTGTCCCAAAGGGATCATTGCTGCTGAACTTCAACTTCTGTTTCTTCTCTGGTCTGTTCACAGCTTAGCTTCTAATAGAGGAACTAGTAAAACCAAGTGCTGAAATTCACCTTTGATGAACAATAGCAACAACAAACCCTTTTACTACTCACCCCCACCTCCCCAAAAGCCAGTTGCCCAGAAATCGAGCACTCTTTCATGGTCCAAACTTCAAGAAGGTCCACACACGCCTCAAGGAAAGCTGTCAGGTCTGCGAGCTACATGGAGGTCTACCTGACATCTATAATAATATTTGGTTAGACACACCGACTTACATCTTTGCTTTCTGAGGTCAGGTAGTAAAAGCCACCATCATCGCTGTCTATTTAATAATTCCTAGAGATAGCAATCTGGAACAAGTTAGGTAGAATGAGACCATGGCTTTTAATTGAGTTTAAAAGATTAGGAGGCAGGAGGCTAGGTCAGAAAGCGAGATGATGACTGGCAGTAAGGTGGCAGGGTCCACATTATGCACGTTTGCTTTCAGAGCATACTTCTCCTCCTTCCTAGGTGGGGTCACCTTAGAGAAGTCACTTCACCTCTCTGTGCCTGCTTTGCAAAGTTAAATGAAGTTACAGTTGCAAAACATTTTCAACTCAGGCTTCACTACCTCCTTCTGAGTCCACGTCTCTGCCCCACTATGCACACACGGGCACACCCTTACGTACGACTGCAATATTATTATCCTCATCGTTTTTATTACCTACCTCATCATACTATTTCTAGCTTTACTGTGACCTTGAGCCAGGAGCTACGCTAAGTACTCAATCTGCAATATCTGCCTTCTTTATTGACACAGCTCCAAACAGGAAATGACATCTCCATTTTGTGGAGTACAGAGAATTCACTGATCATCCCAAGGCCACCCACTTAGTAAAATGCATCGCCTGGATATCAGCCATTCAGTGCCCACATCAATATTCCCAACATTAGGCATTATCTACCAGCTGAATTTAAGCGATACGGAGAATGGTGTTGTGAGCTACACAAATACGGCACTTTCCACTAGCAAACTCAGTGGGATTCTTCAGTATGTGGGATGCCTTGCCCCAGTTAACGTTCCCGTTTTGTAGATGAGGAAATGGAGACTTATAGAAGTCAGAGAGATCTGAGTTTGAGTTCCCGCTTTTTCGCTCACCGGCTGCACAGGTCTTTGCAAATCACATAATTCTTTGGAGGTTCATCTGTCCTCATCAGAACATGGGGACAATATCTGAGCTCAGAGGGTTGGCGTGGGGTAAATGCAAGTACAGAGCTTGGCTCCCCTTTCTAGAGGCAATCGAGGCTCATCTTTTCTTCCGTTCCTAGCATGAATGAAGAACAGTTCATGATTTTTGTCCCAATCTGTTTTCCTACTTTGGAAGCTCTTCCCTGCACCAAATGCACGGGGGTCCTCCTCGATCATCTCACAGCGTTCTGAGTCCCAGTCCCCGACTGCTCACCACGCATGACCCCTCGTGGATTCTACTTCCCAATCTGCTCCCAGCCCCTGGCATCTGACCTTGTTTTTGGTTTTCTGATTATGGCTTCACCTTTGCGACCTCTTGGGCACAACGTTCTGCACCACGCATGTAACCCTGGCCACCACACTGACTCTCCTGGATGGGCTGCCATCAGGGATCGTAGGTAAATACCTTGCCACTTCGCAACGCCCTGGACTGTGCACTTTGGTGGGAAATTTTGAGCAAGGATTTCTGAGTGTCTAGTATGTACCTGGACTCATGCTTGGGCATGGAAGCCCAGAGGTGGATCTGATATGCTCATTCTTTATAAACTCAGAGTCTGGTGGGAAACAGAGACAAGTAAACAGAAATTAGATTAGAGACAAGTGATGCTTGCTATGATTTTTTTTTTTTTCCTGAGAGGGAGTTTCACTTCGTCGCTCAGGCTGGAGTGCAGTGGCGCAATCTAGGGTCACTGCAGACTCTGCTTCCTGGGTTCAAGCGATTCTGCCACCTCAGCTTCTGAGTAGCTGGGATTACAAGCACCCACCACCATGCCCAGCTAATTTTTGTATTTTTAGTAAGAGACAGGGTTTTGTTATGTTGGGCAGGCTGGTCTTGAATTCCTGACCTCGGCAATCCACCTGCCTCGGCCCTGCAAAGTGCTGGGATTACAGACCTGAGCCACTGCGCCTGGCCTTACTATGATTGACAGAGGTAGGAACAGTGATTAAGTGGGAATAATGAGGCATGACTGAGGCATTACAGTCACACTTCCTGAAGAAGAGAGTTTGTTAAATCTGTTGAACTGGGGGAGATCTATGAATTAGAAATACTTCTTTCTGTTGCATTTGCACATCATTTGTTATGTCTTCCTCCTCAGGTCTGATGAGCAGACTGTCACCAGATGGTAAGTGTCGGGATTATGTCCTTTCGACCTGGTCTTTCTCTTCTCTTGTCTGCAAGATAATGCAGACTTATTGAGTCATTTATGCTTTTATGAAGAGTCCATAGAACATTTCAGGCATTATCCAATCACATGTTTTGTTTGAGCTTTGATGTAATAAAAATCTTTATTACTATATAAGGTTACAGCTAGAATTTTGCCTAATAACTACTACGCTGTGGAGTTTTAAAGTTTTATAAACAGCATATGCACATGGGAAAATACTGAGGGAATATAAAATGAAGTCAAAATCATTCTCTTCACCACATTCCCAGTTCTGCTCTCTAGAAGCAAGCACCATTTCTAGTTTCACGAGTCATCACCCAAGAAATAGTCACACACACATATATGTACATCCTTAACTCTTAAGCTAAAAGTATTATGTGTTTTAGCAATATAACTTTACGTCTTTCAGATACCTGAAAAATGCTTCATGTAGACTCCCATAATTTAATGAGCCTCTGGTTCATGTACATTTAGTTTTTTTTCCTAATATACGATTTTAGTTTTTAGTTTCCTTCCACCCTGTTGACTGGGATACCTAACATATTTTGATTTCACTTTTATTTTGTTTTGATATTATTACAAACAGCAGTATGATGGAAATGCTTATACAATCATGGCTTTTTTAGTTTTGCAAATTTGTACCTGTTAAGTTCCTAAAAGGGAAATGGCTGGGACAAAGGGTATCTGCTCTTTAATTCTGGACAGGTGTTGAACAAATTTGCACCCTCATATTCAGCCTGCGGGGATGCCCGTTTCCCCACACCTTCCGCAACATGGGATATTACCGCACTTTTTACTTTTGACAATGTGATGGCTAAAAAAAAGTTGCCCCCCGAATATTTTTCTCACAGATAGACTGAACCTCATCAAGATTTCTTGCTGCATCTATGCACTGCCAGAACCCCTACACCTATCATTCTTTAAATGGACACACAGCTTTTTCCTCAAGTAAATAAATTTGAAAAGGACTCTTTACACTGCTTGAGTAAGGGGTCAGCCAGCGTTACTACTTGTCATAAGGAGACAACTGTGAAGATAAATATGAAAATGAAACGTGATTAAACTGTAACTAGACACTGGTTTCTGCCAAGGGTGGTTGCGTGAAGGTTGTTCTCGCTCTTTGGTAGAAAGAAAGACTAGCAAGTGTTAAGAGTTAAAGACGAGTTGGCGCCATTTTGAGAATTTCCCTCTGGTTGGAAGAGAATTGGAAGGTGAAAAACTCTCACCATGTGGCACCCAAGGAGTTAGAGCTGAATCTGTGTCCCCCTGAGACCTCCTCAGCGTCACTAAGCCTTCATCTCTCACTGCTAGAGATGCGCAGCAGAGGAAATGCTAGCCAGGCTTCCCAAAACATACACATCCAGAATTCTACCTGGCTCCATTATTTACCTGCACACACCACCCAGGCCAAGTCTGATTGCTTCCCGGTAAACCAGCATTAGCAGCACACACTGCACTGTGGTTGTGAGATTATGATAAAATGTCAGAAGCACTCAGATATTAGGGCGCTGGTGAAAGTGGATTCGGCTCCCCGCAACCCCACTGTTCCATGGGTTCTGGACTCCAAAGTCCTCCTTGTGGCTTCTGTTACTCCTAGGATGAGTTTCTGAGTTCTGTCCATCTTAGGTGGCTAAACAACCATGCACTTTCTCTGTCTGCCCATCAACCTGGAAGTAGAACTCTCCTCCATGAGCTCCCCCCAGAAATGTGTTGTGGGAAAAATCGCACAGAAACCTAGAATTACTGAGTTTTGATGAAGGTGAGAGTGTCAGGAACACCCCAACCTTGAGCACGAGGTTTCCCCCACCTTACCAACTCTGCTCACCTCTCCTTTCCTTCTCCTCCCGCCTTTCATCCCTTCCACATTGCCTGTGGAGCCGCAGTCTTCTCCTTTAAACAAGCTCAATAATTCCATTCTCCCTCACTCCTATCCCCCAAAATCCCCCCAACCCATACATACCAGCCCTCTGTTTGCCAGAACCTTCCTCCTAGGAATGCAGCTGAACTTTATTATTTTATTATTATTATTTTTTTTTGAGATGGAGTCTTGCTCTGCCACCCAGGCGGGAGTGCAATGGCATGATCTCTGCTCACTATCACCTTCGCCTCCCGAGTTCAAACGATTCTCCTGCCTCAGCCTCCAAGTAGCTGGGATTACAGGCATGCGCCACCATGCCCGGCTAATTTTTGTATTTTTAGTAGAGACGGGGTTTCAACCTGTTGGTCAGGCTGGTCTCAAACTCCTGACCCCATGATCTGCCCGCCTCAGCCTTTCAAAGTGCTAGGATTACAGGCGTGAGCCACTGCGCCCGGCCAACAGCTGGACTTCATAAAAAGCAAAATGTTCTTATTCCACATGTGAAGTGCCTGCCATGAAACCGAGTACCAATCTAATGTAGCCACTGTCAGGTATACAACGGCGGGGAGTTGAGGTGGATGTGGTGGGAGTCACAGACTCACAGGGCTGGAAATCATCTGATTCACTAAACAGCTGGGGAAACTGAGGCCTGGAAGGAGGCAGAGCATCAGAGGCAAGGTAGCCACTAAGACCAGATTCATTCAGCACCTTAAATGAGCCAATGAATTTCCAAGCATTCGTGTGCACTGATTCTTTTAATCCTTCTAACCACTCTAAGAGGTGTAAATGCCACAACTTCCAGAGTGACCAACTTGCCCCAGGACATCTCCGGTGTTAGCTCTGAAACCCTCGCATCCTGGGAACCCCTTCCGTTCTGGGCAAACCAGGATGGTTGGTCTTTTAATTATGACTCCACTTTTCTGATGAGGAGACTGAGGCACAAGCAGATGGAGTAAGTTGCTAGTGGTCACGAGGCTGGGGTGGCAGAGCCAGGACTGAAGCACAGGTCCTAATGGGTGGCACTCCACTGTTCTCAGGGTGAAGGCTGAGGCCCTTAAGCTGACTCCCAGGGCGCAGCATCACTGAGCTCCAGATACTCTCCATCCACGCCTCGTGCCACAGTCACCTTCCACCATCGTGCCCCTGAGGTGCGCTGCTGTCAGGATCACCCCATGTTGGGTATCACTGCTGGGGGTCTGTTAACCTGCCGATGTTCCTCACGATAGGGGCACCACGTTGTGAGGAATGGCAGCAGGTGAACAGACCCCTGACAGCGGGCCTCCTTCAATCCTCCCGCAGCTGCGGGCTCCAACCTGCCCAGGAAGATGCCCACATTGTCCCCTCTGCCTGAGACCCTTTCCTCCCTCCTCTGCCAAATTTCTTCCCCCAGCTAACCCCTGCTCATCTTCCAGGTCTCAGACACAACCTAACTTCCCTCAAGATGCCTCCCCTGGCGTCCCCACAAGGTCAGCAACCATCGCCCCCTTACAGGTTCCCACGGAACCCAGCAGGTCTACCCAAAATACTCACGCCACCCAAGCCCCACTTTCTGATGCCTTTGCTGCCTGCTTCTCTGACTAGTCTGTGAGCTCCCTGAGCATCGGGGTCAGGCCTGCTTTGCTATCCACTGCATCTTCCATACCATGTGTGATGCCCAGCACACAGGAGATGCCTCATAAACATTTGTTAGAAGACATGACTGAGTAATTGAGTCTGTGTCTTCACCCACAAAATGAGTGAGCTGGGTTGCCTCATCTCTACCTCTGCTCTCCTGACTGGTCAGGGATACTTAGTTGGTGGTGTCTGAGACCCATGTCTTAATGTTGATTTCTCTCTCTACTCTGCACCTCCACTGGAACCTGGGCTGCCTACATTGTCGCCTCCAGATAGGACAGAAGAAGAAAGTAAGTACTGTGACAGTCTTTGTCTCTGAAATTAGATTCTCATAACCCACTCTGGGCTTTCAAACTCTTTTAAAAATGCCGAGGAAGGGTTGGTCCAGGCCCCAGTGATTAGCCATTGGCTTGGCATCAGGAGCATCATCAGTACAGGTTCTGCTGAAGAATCTAAGCTATGCTATGCTGGTAAATGTCTAACAACCACCTCTGCACGGGGAGAGTGGGAAACGAAGCCCTGATTTGTAGTGACTGCCATTTCCCATGGTGCAAATACTCTGATCATGCCTGATTTCAGGCTACTAAGGGTCTAACAGCTGCCTTGTACAATTCCTGAATTTTAGTAATTGTCTCTTGTAAGCCAGCTTCAGCACCTCACTAAGTGTAAGCTATGTCTTTTTTGTTTGGTGTAGAAATTGCTCCAATGCGAGGGAGCTTATCCCATTCATCTTCCAAAGGAACAGTAACAGTCTGGGGGAGAGAAAGGGGCCAGGCCTTTTATAGAGGGTAGGGGAAATTTCAAAGAAGAAAGATGGTGGAGCAGCCTCTTGTGAAGACAGACATATTTATACTCTATCTAGTTTGGGTAAGATGGAACGAGACCCCTCTTCCCATGAGTACTGATCCTTGAGATCAAAGATTTGTCCATCTTTTAATACATGTCCTAGAAAACCATATGGCACATAGTTGGACTACACAAATGCTTCTCTTATGTGTGGGTGGTTTTTTGTTTGTTTTTTGGAATGGGTTCTCACTCTGTTGCCCACACTGGAGTGCAGTGGTGCAATCATAGCTCACTGCAACCTAGCCCCCCAGGCTCAAGTGATCCTCCTGCCTCAGCCTCCTGAATAGCTGAGACTACAGGTGCACACCACCATACCCAGCTGATATTATCTTTTTCTGTAGAGACGGGGTCTCACCATGTTGCCCAGGCTGATCTCGAACTCTTGGGCTCAAGTGATTTTCCTAGCTCGGCCTGCCAAAGTGTGGGGATTACAGGCATGAGCCACCACTTCTGGCCCTCACACATGTTCCTTGTACCTCTTATTCATGTTATTTTTGCTCATTAGAAGGAGTTGAAGAAAACTAATACTGGAGAACCCGACTCTATTGTATTACTGAATTCTCACAAGAGCACTGGTCCAAATGGAGCCCAAGTTATAAAGGGTGGTTTCCCCAAACTGATTATTTGAAACTTTTTCAAAAAGACAGATTTCTGTGTTCTATCTGGGCCTTCTGCATGAGAATACCAAGGGCTGTGCCCCAGGAATCTGTTCTTTCAAAAGGTTTCTCAGGTGCTTCTGATGGTTTGAGAACTACTGAGATAAAGCAGGACTTTGCAAACTCCAGACAGGCCCACTGCTTGCTTTTATAAATAAAGTTTTATTGACACACAGTCACACCCATTCATTTAGGTATTATTTGTAGTTTTCTTTGTGCTCTAATGGCAGAGTTGCATAGCTGTGACTAGGAACAGGTAGCCTGCAAAGCCTACACTATTTACTGTCGGACTCTTTAGAGAAAACATTTGTTGACCTATGAGCTACAGCAGTGCTTCTCAGGGTCTTTGTTTAAAATTAGGGTCTAGGGCCCTACTTCATATCAAAGAAAGAGGATGTCTGTGATGGAACTCTAAGCTCTTGTGTTTGCCTCCCAAATGGTGATTCTTTGGGCCAGACGTGGTGGCTCATGCCTATAATTCCAGTACTCTGGGAGGCTGAGATGGGAGGACGACTTGAGCCCAGGAGTTTAAGACCAGCCTGGGCAACGTAGGGAGACCCCTTCTCTATTGAAAATAAATACATAAAGAGTTTTAAATAGTTTTAAAATATTGAATGGAAGAATAATTGAATGTCATGTCTGCTGATTCTGTTCTCTTGCTCTCTCTTCTCCATACTGACTCCCTGAATGCTGGTTCTTCTACTTCCTCCAGTAAAAAGTAAGTTATTTTTCCTTTCCTATGGGTCACTTGGAAGTTTTCAGGTGCTGGGAAGAAGAGGCAACAAGAAAAAGAAGGGACTCTTCGGATAGTTTTTCTCAATGTAGAACACAAGTTGAGAGAGACCCTCCATCTGCTGTCCACCTCTCTGAAGGAGTTTCAGGGTGGACAGCAAGCCCCAGACTGTGTGGAGAGCCGCGAGCGTGGGTCTGGGGTATGGGTGGGTCTGGGGCTACATGCAGGACTGAGTGTGTGAGCCCTTAGCATATCACATCCCTGAACTCACAGGACCATTGCCCCAGAAGACAAGAAAGTATTGAGTTGTACATATTTGTTGGGAGGGGGACTGAGAAGAGAACCAAAGAGGAGTGCCTTGCTCCTTCCTCAAGCTCTCCCCCTCAACCCTCAGGGGAGAAATGAGAGAGAACCCTGGAGACTCAAAGGGATGCTCTAGTATCTTCTTAATCTCTAGAAGATTAATCTCCATGGAAACAGGATACCTGGGACTCTGTCCATCAGGATTAATGCATCTCTAAAGGAGTAAAGTCTCAAAGAAGCATCTCGAGTCACCCCCATGGGCCCCAGCCTATCCCATTGAATCTGGAAGATACTTTATTTCTCATTTTCGGGAAGGTCTGTTTTGAGAACCAGCAGGGTGGGAGGAGCTAGACGGAGGCCTTATTAACTTCTTTCTTTTCCTCTCCTCTCGGTGCCTCCACTGGTGCCCAACAATGCCCACTGGATCTTCTGCTCCTGGCATCTCAACAGCATTGAAACGTAAGTCTTGTTTCACGTTTGACGCCTTCTGTTTTGCTCCTGTTCTCATCTCTGCCAAGGGAGGTCTAGTCTTAGCCAAGTCCGGCAACCACCACTTCATTTTCTGTCTCTATGAATTTGAGGATTCTAGGTACCTCGTAGACGTGGAATCATACACCGTGTGGTCTTTTGTGTCTGGCTTCGTTCACTCAGTGTAGTGTCCTCAAGGTTCATCCAGATTGTGGCCTGTGTCAGTGCTGCATTCCTTTCTATGGCTGAGTCATACTCCATTATATGGAGAGACTGCACTTTTAATCCAGTCATCCACTGATGGACTTTCGGGTTGATTCTACCTTTTGGCTGAGGACACACTCCTCTTTTGGTCCACATTCAAAGCCATCTAAAACCCAGTTCTGAGACATCATCCTGTCCACGCCTCACGCCTACCTCCAAACCCCACTTCTATGCAGCTGGAGCCTCAGTGAAACCCAAGACATCCTGATATGAAAAAACAAATTGAAAAAGGGTATCCTGCAGCTCAAGAGCACATTCCAGGTACTAGGCATGGTTGTAAGTGCTTGACTCATGATAGTCCCCAAGCCATCGTCCTTGTTTTACAACTGAAAACATGGTGGTGAGGGAAGGCGAGTAGCTTGCTCATGGTCACACAGCCAGTAAGGTGCAGAGAATAACTTAAGCCCAGTCTGGATCCCCAAACGGTGCTATTAAACAGTGCAAACTGGAGCATGTTTAAAGCAGCTCAGACTAACGAGGTCCCTGCCGCATCCCTACACTGGAAGTATTATCATTATTTTATGTTGTGTGCGTTGTAAAGAAGATAAAATTAAGCTCAGAAAGAGAAGCAGAACTGGCAGAGTGTGCGCTGTGGGTACTGGTCCTGACTGCACCACTTTCTAGTTCTGTAGGCTTTGGGCCCTCACCTCCTGAAAGGCGCAGCCCCGGTCTATACAACACACATAATAGTTCCAGCCTCACAAGGTTGTGAGGAGTAAACAGGATCGTGCACTGAGCGGGATGATTCTCACCTGGGGAGATGTGGCCCCTCAGGGGACGCCTGGCAACGCCGAGAGATATTTTTGGTTGTCAGGACTCAGGAAGGTGGTGGGGGAGGCTAATGGCACCTAATGGGGGGGAGTCTTGAGATGTTGCTAAACATCCTACAATGCACAGGACACCCTGCCCCCCACAACAACAAAACTATCCAGCCCCAAATGTCACTCGTCTGGAGGTTGAGAAACCCCCACTGAATAAAGGTCTGGCATGGGATAAGAGTTCAGCCAGGGCTCTTATCAAACTGCCTCATTTGCGTTTATTCCGAACGCCCCAAGTGTGCGGGAAGCACCTCTGCCCTGCTCCTTCTACTCCTTTTCTTGGGCCCTTCTCCTTCCTGCATCCTCAGGCTGCACCCACAGCACCTCGCAAACGAAAAGCAGACCCAGCCCTGCTTCAGTAACAAGAAAAACCCAAACCCAACAAGAAAATCCCAAACACCTGCCTAAGGGCCCACCAGGTGCCAAGCTCTGCGCTCAGTGATGCGCAGGGGCCTTCTCCCTGACCCGCACATTCACCCAGGATGCATGTGGTTCAGCTGAGACAGCCTGAGTTTTAGGGCAAACAGACCTGGGTGGGAACTCTACTCCCATCGTCTATCATTTGGGTATAACCTACTCAAACTTCCTTAGATTCTGTTTTCCTACTTGATTAATGGAGATAATATTTTTTGTTTGTTTGAGAATTCAATGATATAAAGCAGGGATCAATCAGCAATTTTTTTTTCTTTACTGTAAAGCGCCAAATAGTAAATATCTTAGGCTTGGAGGGCCAGGTGGTCCCCGCAGCCACTCACTACTCAATGCTGCCTTTGTGGCCTGAAAGCAGCCACAGATAACACACGGTGAATGGGCATGGCTGTGTTCCAATAAAACTTTATCTACAAAAGCAGGTGTCAGGATGTCCACCCACGGATGAATGGGTAAACAAAATGTGTCTATTCATACAATGGAATGTTATTCGGCCACAAAGAAAGTGCTGACACAGGAGACAACATAAATGAGCCTTGAAAACATAGTGCTCAGTGAAAGAAGCCAGACACAAAAGCACAGAGGATATGACTCTATGAAATGTCCACAGGAAGCAAGTCCGTAGGTAGAAAAAGCAGTTTAGTGGTTGCGCAGGACCAAGGTCGAAGGGGGTGAGCCCAGAGAAATGGGGAGTCACTGTGCAGGGGCACCGGGTTTGGGGGGCAATGGCCAACGGGTACACGGTTTCTTTTTAGGGTGATGAAAATGTTCTAAAATTGTGGTGATGGATGCATGGCTTTGTAAATGTACTAAAAAGTACTATCTTGTACACTTAATGGGTGACTCATAACTTACATGAATTATATTAATACACCAACCAAGTTGTTCTCAAGAAAACAAGTTCAGAAAACAACAACAGCTGGAGGGATGGAATGTGCCCCCCCTTGGATGACATACGTAGGTACCTACATTAGAGGGACACAAAATATACAGAAAAAAGGCTGGGTGCAGTGGCTCTCGCCTGTAATCCCAGCACTGTGGGAGGCTAAGGCAGGTGGATCATCTGAGGTCAGGAGTTCGAGTCCTGCCTGGCCAACATGGCAAAACCCCATCTCTACAAAAATATAACAATTACCTGGGCATGGTGATGGGCACCTCTAACCCCAGCTACTCTGGAGGCTGAGGCAGGAGGATCGCTTGAACCCGGGAGGCAGAGGTTGCAGTGAGCCGAGATTGCACCACTGCACTCCAGCCTGGGCAACAGAACGAGACTCCATCTCCAAACAGAAAAGATGGGAATGGCGTGGCGGCTTCCCTCCCAGCCTAACCCGGCTGCTGGGAGAGTCTTGCAAAGCACTGCCGTCCCCTCTGACCCACACGATGCGGCCTTCACTGTCTGCCCCGTTACCTGCTGCACGTCCTGACCACCCGCCACGACCCACCCAGGGCTCTGCTCTCCTGTGCTCCCATCTCTCTGTCTTCTGATGTTGTGGTTTTTCCCTACATGTGGCCGCCTCCTTCATGGCTCCTTGGAACTCCACACTCTGGGCCCTGTCTGCTCCTCTGACCTATGTGTTGCTTCCTGCACCGCATTTCCTTCCGGATGGACCACATCAGAGATCCTAGGTAAAACCGCACTCCGTGCATGCCCCGGAACTTTGTGGGAAGCTGGTTTGGCAAGAATGTTTTACAATACCTAGTATTAGGTATGAATACTAGGCAGGGCCGTGCAGGGTGATGGAAAGCTGAAAGACGGATCTGACATGCTCACACCCTCACACCAACTGACAGTCTAATGGAGGTGGGGAGATGGACAGGCCACAGGCAGTCACATTACAGCCAGGAGGAGGTGGCAGTGGGGACAGTGTGAAAGGGGATGATGAGGGAATCCAGCAGGGCTTCTCGGAGGAGGAGTGCTTGGGGCGAGCTTGCTGGGCCTGTTGGTCTGGAAGTATTTCTCATGCTGCCCCTCTGATTTGCATTGTATGCCCCTGTCTTCCTTACTAGGTTTGCTGAGCCTCCAAGTACTGCATGGTGAGTCTGCTGACTGTGCCATTTTGTGTTCACTCCTGTGCACAGAAATCTGCAGGTACTGGCTTTTTACTACGGTGCAGGAGCCTTAAATAGCATCAGACCTTACACTTTTTATCCACATCATCATCTGCATCACAAATGTTTAGCATGTTTTTATTTGTCCAACAAACAGGAATTGATGTTAGCTATCCTATACAGAATCTTATTCTAGGTGTTGGAGATACAGTAGAGAACAAAACAGATAAAAGTCTGGGACCAAGTGGAACTTGTATTCCAATCAGAGGAGAAAACATATAAAGAAGTAGGTTACAGGTCTGTTGGATGCTGTCATGTCCTATGAAGACAACAGAGTAATGGAGACGGAAACGCAGTGTGGGAGAAGTTAAATTTTTTGGCCAGGCGAGGTGACTCACACTTGTAATCCTAGCACTTTGGGAGGCCCAGGCAGGTGGATCATCTGAGGTCAGGAGTTCAAGACCAGCCTGGCCAACATGGTGAAACCCTGTCTCTACTAAAGATACAAAAAATGAGCTGGGCGTGGTGGCACGCACCTGTAATTCCAGCTACTCGGGATATTGACGCAGGAGAATCGTTTGAACCTGTGAGGTGGAGACTGCAGTGACAGATATTATGTCACTGTACTCCAGCCTGGGCGACAAGAGTGAAACTCTGTCTCAAAAAAAAAAAAAGCTTTTAAAGGGCTATCAGGGGAACATGACATTTGAGCAAAGGCTTGAAGAAGAAGGGCAGGTAAGGCAGACGAAGCTGGAGGAAGAGCATTCCAGGAAGATAGAACAGCGTGTGCACAGGTGTGGGTAACCCCCCCACATGGGTACCAAGGAAGGAGAGCTGTGCAAACCCCAGGCACAATTAGTGCCTGAAGAATATCTTATAGTGTTATTATTCAGCGATTTCCTTTATATAATCTTTTAAATATAATCATATATTAGTTTATAGAATTAGTGCCTGAAGTATAACTTACTGCTTACATATATCTAGCTTATATAATCATACTTAGTACTTATATCTAGCACATTTAGTGCCATATAATCTTTCTGTACAATCACATAGGTATTGTAGTCGGAGCAGTACTGACACATTTAGTGCTGATTTATATAATCCTTCTATATAATCATATAGTAGTTTGTAGTAGGAGGAATGCCTAGAGCAGTCACAAAGCAGAAGCAGTACATGGGAAAACAGCCAGACCAGGACAAGAACCAAAGACTCAGGCGGTGGCATCCCTGCCTGAAAGGGCATACGCTGTATGGCAGGCTTGGAGCAAGAGCCTCTCCTGATAAAGGAGTTGTAGTACCTTGCACCCAGTTCCTGTGGAAAGTAGGCCTAGGGCCTGAGATCCCGCAAATAACCGAGGGAGAAGAACCCCTCTGGTGTGACCAGTCACGGTGGCTGTACACCCTGTCAGTCTTTTCTCACTTCTGTGCTAGCTCAAGTCATCTTCCCATAACTATCTTAAGAGAAGAGCATAAGTCTGTCAGCTCCCACTGCATTAGTTTACGGTATCCTTCTATTAGAACTCCTTTGAAGTCTCCAGCCCCCAGATAAGAAGTGTTGCACATGACACCTGTTGCACACAGCCCACCTCCTTGCCTCGGTGACCTAATGGGGGTGGACTCCTTTTCTGTACACGACCCACTACTACAGCACACAGCACTGCCCCCTACTGCACATGGCCCACCTCTCTGCCCAGGTGACACAATGGGGTGGCCCCCTCGCTTGTCACTCACGTGATTATGTATGCCCTATCACTAAGCCTATAGATGATGACCTCAGTTACGACCCTTTCCCCCTGCCTGTACCTAATAAATACAGACATTTCTGGGTGTTTGAGGCCTTATCTGTCTTAGCTCATAGGTGGCCTGACCCCCCCGAGTCCAGCTGCTCATCTCCAGTTCTTTGGTGTCCTGTCTCTTTACTTCTCGGATCCTGCACCTCAGCACAGCATAAGGGACACCTCACGACCCTGTGGGGCCAACAGCCCTACACAAAGGTCCTGAGGCCGGAGAGTCCCTGGGATCCAGGGACACGGAGGAAACTAACTGCATTCTCTTCTCTCATTCGAGGCACCCAGAAGCACTATTTAGAGTTTGGTCTCCATCCACTTCATCATTCACCTGATGGTTTCTTTTCTTTTCCTTTTTTCCCTCTTCCTCCTCTTCCTCCCTCCCTCTCTTGCCCCCTTTCTTTCTTTCCTCTTCCTCCTTCTCTTTCTCCTCCTCCTCTTCATTTTCAGAAGAAACAAGTGACTGCAAGGAGGAAGGTGAGTGCCCGGAGTCACGCCATTCCTCATCCACAGGACAGTGTGTCCCTTCAGTCTGGGCTAGGATAGAGCCTTAGAAGATTTCAGGTAATAAGACCAGGGGCTTTGGTACCTGAGAGGCTGCCTTCCCAAAGGGTATCCAAAGTCTGCAAGCCACCTGCCCCTTTTACACTGTTCATGGGCATCAAGAAGACCCAACATACTCGGATGTGAGTGGGAGACAGTTTTATCCCAGCTGCTTCTTCTGGGGACTGTTGAGTCCTCTCTTCCCCCCTGGAAATTACCAGGTTAAGTCCTGGGTGACAGGACTGAGGGGTGGAAAACCAAGGGAAGGAAAACCAGATAATGGCAGCAAGCCTCTAAGTGGAGCTGAGCACTTTAAAAAAGGTAGAGCTGGGCATGGTGGCAGCGCCTGCGGTCCCAGCTCCCTGGGAGGCTGAGACGGGAGGATTACTTGAGCTGGGGAGGTAGAGGCTGCAGTGAGCCGTGATTGTGCCACTGTAACCCACCTGGGTAACTGAGCAAGTCTCAAAAAAACAAAACGAAACACCAGAACAACACTAGCGGTTGGTTCTTTTGAAAAGAGTAATAGAAATTTAATCCTTTGACGTTACTGATAAGAAAAAACAGAGGAGAAACAAACTGTCAATATTCAGAAGGAAGAAGAGAACATCATAAATAAAATAACTATAAAAGGAGTTAACTGGAGAAACTTTATGCCAATAAAATGGAAAGTTTAGATAAAATGGACAAAATCCTAGAAAACCACAAATACCAAAACAAATGAAATGATATAAAAAATCCGAACAATCCTCTATCTATTAAAGAAATGTCATCTGTAATTAAATAGCCTTTCCCCACACAAAAGTGTCTTCCAGGTTCAAGACAGCATTAATGGTGAATTCTTCCAAACACTTAAGGAAGAAATCATACTGATCTTACATGAAATCTTCCAGAACATTAAAAAACGGTCATTTCCCAACTCATTTTTGGACAGAATAACCTTGATAAAAGATCTGACAAATATGAAAAAGGAAAATTTCAGGCCATTCTTTCCTACAAACATAGATGTAAAATCCTAGACTAAATATTAGCAAAATTGAATTTGGCAATATAGTTTAAAGAATCACAACCAAATTCCCTTTATTCCAACAATGCAACAATAGATAAAAACCAATATATGGTATTCCCACCTTATTAACATAAAAAAGTATGTTATTTCAGTAGATACAGAAAAAGAATACGATATGATTTTACAGTTATTCATGATTTTTTTTTTTTGAGACAGTCTAGCTTTGTTGCCCAGGCTGGAGTGCCGTGATATGATGACAGCTGACTACAACCCCAAACTCCTGGGCTCAAGTGATCTTCCCCCTATAGCTTCTGAGTAGCTGGGACCACAGGCATGCAACACCACACCCAGATAATATATTAAATTTTTGGTAGAGTTGGGGGGTCTCCCTATGTTGCCCAGGCTGGTCTCAAATTCCTGGGCTCAAGTGAGCCTCTCGCCTCAGCCTCCCAAAGTCGTGGAATTACAGACGTAAGCCACCATGCCCTGCCTTACTCGTGATAAAACAAGCAAGCAAACAAACAAAAACAAAAAATTAAAAGAAAAAAACAAAAAACTTCAGCTAGCTAGGACTAGAAGGGAACATCTTAATATAATAATAGCTACCAAAAACTTACAAGGAACAACCTGTTTACGGTAAAACCCTCAGTATCCTCAGGGGTTGGGTCCAGGACCTCTCTGCAGATAACAAAATTCATTGATGCTCAAGTCTGTGATATAAAATAGCCCAGTGCTTGCATTTAACCTATGCACAGCGTCCTGCCTCCTGCACCCTGGAAATCATCTCTAGATTACTCATGATACTTGATACAATGTAAATGCTCCTTAGTTATTACACTGTTATATTTTTGTATTATTTTTATTGTTGTATTGCTATTTTTATTCGGATTTTTAGAAGAATTTTTGGCCAGCTGTTGGCCGAGTCCTCAGACGTGGAATCCAGCGACACAGAGGGCTGACGGGGTAGAGCACGTCCCCTCTGAGGTCACAGATGAGACATTATTGCTATCACTGCTTGCATTTCACATTGCACTGAGCGTTCTATCTAGTGCAAGTCCTAGCCAGGCAAGGAAAAGGGAAGAATAGGCAAAAGGATTGCAAAAAAAGAAAGAAGAGCCTCATTTTTTTAAATAGATGTGATTGTGTACCTTTGATTGGGAGGGCATATCTGAGAGGCCTGGGATAGGCTGGTGTTGGTGATATATAATTAAACACAAAATATCCTCCAGACCCAGAGATCTTCTCCACACAGGTAGAAGAGAAAGAAAATAGTTTTATTAATGGGTAAGTATTAAACCCAGAACGTGATATTTGAAGAGACTGCAGACAGAAAAAAAATGTTCACCCTTTTATATAGCCAAACAAATACAACTTATTACATACCTGCTCTCAAGATAAACAGCAGCTAGTCCTCAAGGAAGAGGACTTGGCAACTCTATTTGCTGTACATGGTTCATCTGAAATTAACCTGGTTATTGAGGCAGCCATCTGTGTTTGTTAATTGGCTTAATCTAAAGGAAAAATAATTTTTTTTTTTTTTTGAGAGGGAGTCTTGCTCTGTCACCCAGGCTGAAGTGCAGTGGCTTGATCTCAGCTTACTGCCACCTCCACCTCCACCTCCCGGGTTCAAGAAATTCTCCTGCCTCAGCCTCCTGAGTAGCTGGGACTACAGGTGCAATCTACCATGCCCAGCTATTTTTTTTGTATTTTTAGTAGAAATGGGGTTTCACCATGTTGGCCAGGATGGTCTCGATCTCCTGACCTCATGATCTGCCCACCTCAGCCTCCCAAAGTACTGGGATTACAGGTGTGAGCCACCGCGCCTGGCCCAAAAATAAACTTCTAATATGTTTCTCACAGGAGATAAATTTGCTACTTGCAGCAAGGTGCCCACCAAAGTTAGGTTCCATCCTTTCTCAACAAGAAGCTGGGGAGAAGTGGGTACTATCTTCCTCAATGTTTACATTTCCAAGGGATGGTGTCAAGGTCGTTGAAAACACCTGCCTGGGTCATAGTGCTGGCAGCAGGCTTACTTAGCTTTGAAAAAGATTTGTGCACACTTTAAAGAGATAGAGACTTGCAATGGCAAGTCTTCTAAAGTAAATGCTCTAAGCAAAGGGGACAGGGAGGAGTCGCTTCCTGAATTGTCAACAGGGAGGGTTACCTTTTTTTCTTTTTCGATTTGCATTCCTTTACATTGATAATGTTTTATTTTTTATTTAAAACCTCTTTAGACAGACAGGTCTACCTGTAAAAAACAGATTTTCTGAATGTAATACTTTTAAAATAAAAAGATGGGGGAAATGCTACACAGGCAAAAGAAACACTCGTGCACCACATGAGTTCTGAAATAAGAAAGCGGCAGGGTCTGATCTGGTGCTAGAGTGATCTTGCTAGCGCTCAGGAGAAAGAGAAGTGTGGCATAGGAGGCAGAGGCAGCCAGCAAGAGCAGAGCCTGAGACTGGGGATGGGGGAGAGGTGATGGTTTTGTTACTGGAAAGGGGTCCCAATCAAGACCCCAAGAGAGGGTTCTTGAACCTCATGCAGGAAAGAATTTGAGGCAAGTCCATAAAGTGAAAGCAAGTTCATTAAGAAAGTAAAGGAATAAAAGAATGGCTACTCCATAGGCCGACAGCAAAGGCTGCTGGATTAAGTATAGTTATAGTTACTTCCTGATTATATGATAAACAAGGGGTGGATAATTCATGAGTTTTCCAGGAAAGGAGTGGAGATTTCCTGGAACTGAGGGTTCCTCCTCTTTTTAGGCCCAGTTGGGTAACTTCCTGATGTTACCATGGCTTTGTAAACTGTCCCGGCGCTGGTGGGCGTCTCTTTTAGCATGCCAATGCATTATAACTAGTATACATTGAGCAGTGAGACCGCCAGAGGTTTTGGTGGGTTGTGGCAGCTTATTTACTGCAACCTGTTCTATCAGCAGGGTCTTTGTGACCTGTATCTTGTGCTGACCTCCTATTCTCATCCTGTGACTAAGACTATCTTAACCTCCTGGGAATGTAGCCCAGTAGGTTTCAGCCTCATTTCACCCAGCCCCGATTCAAGATGGAGCCGCTCTGGTTCAAACCCCTCTGACAATTTGGTGAGAAATCTAGGCAAGACAGGGTCAGACTTGGTGATGTCTTGGATGTGAGGTGTGAGACAGCCAAAAGGCATTCCTTACTGTTTGTCTGGGGGAAGCTGGCAATGGTGGTGGGTGTGGACCAAAATTCCAACTCAGGAGGCAGGCAGAGACGTGAGTTTGGAGATCAGAATGGAGACACAGCAGTGGCAGGAAGCTCTAGGGCAGGGAGGGAAGGCCGTCGGCATAACTCATCTCCACGGTTCTCTTCAGCTAAGCCTCTCTCAGCCACCATCCCATCCAGGAAACCACCCCCCAAGAGGAGGAACAGATGGAACTTCCTGAAATGCGCCTACATGGTGATAACCTACCTCTTCGTGACCTACAACAAAGGGGACTGGGTAAGAAGAAGCTAGCATGGAAGGGAGGAGGGTGAAGAGAGGAAGGAGAGAGGAGGAAAGAGGAGGGAAGTGGGGGCACAGAGGAAGGGATGGAGGGAGCCTCAGAGATGCCAAGCAGGAAATGGTGGGAGAGCCCTTCTGTAAAACACCTTCTCCTTCCTTTCCTCTCTCCCTCCGTCCCTCCCTCCACTCTCATTTCATCGTTCCTTCCTCTCTCCTTCTTTCCTTCTTTTTTCCTCCGTCCCTCCCCTTCCTTCTTCCTTCCTTCTTTCCTCTCTTCCTTCCTCCCTCTCCTTCCTCCCTCTATTCTTTCCTTCTTCTCCCTTTATGCCCTTCTCCCTTTCTTTCTTCCTTCCTCTGCTTCCTCCCTCCCTTCTTCCTTTCCCATCCTTCTTCCCTCCTGCCCTTCTTTCTTTCCTCCCTCCCCCCCTTCCTTTTCTTTCTCCCCCTCTCTCCTTCTTCCCTCCCTCCCACCTCTAGAGTAGGATAAAAGCTACTCCCTTCTGCACTAACACAGCCCAGGGGTTCCTCTGAAATACTATCACTCATTCTGCCTCTCTCTCCGTCACTGTCTCTTGCCCTTTCCAAGGGACGTTCATAAGGACCAAGCCTTTTACTGGTTGCTGGGGACTCTGATGGGTGAGCTACCTTCGAGCAGGTCCTAATATTGCAAGGGAGGCAGGCACCTACAGAGGAAGCCAGATCACTGAGTGGTAGCACTTCAGGAGCACGTGCCAGCGCAGGAGGCTACCGCGGCGCTTACCGCAGCCTAGGGGAAGCATGGGCTCATGGAAGGCTTTCTACGGGAGGTGACCCCCCGCTGTGGGTTAAGGACAGGACAGAATCAGCCAATTGAAGAGAAAAAGCCGGGGAAGCCTTCCAGGGGATTAAACACCATGTGCAGGACTCAGAGATGTGAAAATAAGGCAGGGTGCAAGAAACCACAAGCCAGGCCGGCGCGGTGGCTCTCGCCTGTAATCCCAGCACTCTGGGAGGCCAAGGCGGGCAGATCACTTGAGGCCAGGAGTTCGAGACCCGCCTGGCCAGCATGGTGAAACCCAGCCTCTACTAAAAATACAAAAAGTAGCCAGGTGTGGTGGCAGGCACCTGTAATTGCAGCTACTCGAGAGGCTGAGGCAGAAGAATTGCCTGAACCCGGGAGGTGGAGGGTGCAGTGAGCCGAGATTGTGCCACTGCACTTCAGCCTGGGTGGTAGAGTGAGACCCTGTCTCAAAAAATTAAAGGAAAGAAAAGAAAGAAAAAAAGGGAGAAAGGGAAAGGAAACGAAAGGAAGAGAATAGAAGGAAGGAAAGAAAGAAGCGACAAGTCATCATTCATTCAGTCTTCAGATATTCATGTGTGTAGAGGACCCATCCTAGATGCTGGGGACTCAGAGGAGGACAGAGCCCATAAGGTCCTAGAGTCCCCGGAGCTCGCGTGATTGACAGTGACTGACAGCAGGAGGACTGCAGAGAAACAAGCAGCCAGCTCCAGAAAACATGAAGTAAATCAGGGTGAGATCACAGAGTGAGCAGAGCCATGGGCCGCTTCCCTGGGCAGGTGGTGTCTGGACATAGAGATGACAGACTGGAAGGACCCTGCCTTCAGAGTAGCTTGGGGGCAACCATCGTGAGCAGAGCAGGCCATGCAGCTGACCCCGGGGAAGGAACACGCTGAGTGCCTTTGAGGAACCAAAGGAAAATCTATGTGACCTGAGAGGGGCAGAGGGGTCTCGGTCATGCAAGGTTCTCACAGACCACACAAGAAGGAAGTGTGTGTTCTAAACTTGTGGACAGCCATCAGTGAGATCCCTTCTGAGTTATGAAACGGTCCCTCTGGGTGCTGCCTGTGGAGCGTTGAATCAGAATCAGGAGAGAGTGGAAGCGGAGAGATGGAGAGGAGGAGCCACCTGCCAGAGCAGGAGATAATGGTGGTGCCTGTGGAGATGAGAACCATGCAGCAGTTCGACAAGAATTTCTTATGTGCTGAGTGTGAGGAGTGAGGAAAACGGAGCGGCTAGGGAGATGAGCCTGAGACAGTGACTTAGGCTAGTGGTTCTCAAACCGGGGTGACGTTGCCACCCAGGGCACACTCAGCAGTGTCTGGACCACGTGATTGGTTGTGACAACTGGAAGAGGGAGCCCTAGTGGGGTCTAGAGGGTGGAGGCCAGGGATGCCACTCAACATCCTACCTGGCCCAGGACAGCTCGCCACGACAAAGAGAACCCAGGTCAACATGGCGGGAATCTGAGGCTGAGAAACCCCAGCTTAGGAGATTGTGCTGCTTCTGGGGAGGAGGAGAACTGGCTGGAAGATGGGGAAGAAGGTGGGAGTGGTGAGAGGCGGGGCTGAATAGAGCAGCAAGACCCCACAGGATGTCACAACTGGAGGGAAAGAGCAGGGGGAGGGCAGGAAAGAAGGGAGACGGGGATGGGGAGAAAGGGAGGGAGGGAAGGAATTCACTCGCCTCACCCCAACTGTTTCCTTCTCTGTTCTTGGTTCACTTTTTCCTCCCAAGTGTTACTGCCACTACTGTAACTTGGAACTGGACATCAGGTATGTGATGGCAGGGAAGTGGGCTTTTCCCACCACTGAGGTGGGGTGGGGGGAGGTTCATCCCAACTGCCCGGCATTTGAGGTAAGGAACACAGGGGGATTTGGAAGCTACGATCATAGAAACCCAGAAATGCATGACAAGTCCCAAGTTTGTCGCCCTTAATTGCAAGCCACTGCCTGACATGGGCCAGAAAACACAGTGTAAACGACAAGGACATCTCGGGCAGGAGGAGCTCCTTTATGAACTCACTCTATCATTTTTCCACAAGTCTTGGGACTTGTGGCCAAACACACACAACATAAAATGAACCATTAGTGACATTCGGTGCACTCGCAATGTTGGGCAACCATCACTACTGTTGCCAGAATCTTTCCATCATCCTAAAAGGAAACTCAGTACCAATGACATCGTCACTCCCCCCAGCTCCTGGCAATCACTAGCCTGCTCTCTGTCTCTGAGAACTTACCTGTTCTGGACATTTCATACCCGTGGAACCACACACTACGTGGCCCTCTGTGTCTGGCTTCACTCGTTTAGCATAGTATTCCCAAGGTTCATCATGTTCTACCCCGTATCAGTACTGTATTCATTTCCGCTGAATACGCCACTGCATGGATACACCACATTCTGTTTCTCCATCATCAGGTAAAGTGCATTGGGTTGTTTCTACCTTTTGGTTGTTGTGAGTAGTGGTGCTATGAGCATTTATAAACAAGTTTTGTTGGAATATCTGTTTTAAAATCTTTTGGGATATATACCTAGGAGTGGAATTGCTGGGTCATATGATAATTCTGCGTTTACATCTACTCATTGGTGTGTCCTGGATGCAGTGGTGAACAGGGCAGACAAGATTCCTGTGCTCACAAGAGAACAATTAGATGATTACAGGTGATACTCAGAGCTACAGAGGAAAAGCACAGCATATTATGAGAAAGAAAACTGAAAAACCTGACCCTGGGTAGTTGGGTGATGAAGGAAAGCCTCTTTGGAAAGTGATATTGAATTAAAGGCCTGTAGAATGAGGGGTTGTCAGCCAGACACAAAACACGTGAAAGAGACTCCAGGTAAAGGAGCTGGCTTGTAAAAAGGCCCTGGGGTAGAGAGTGGCCTAGACGTACCTGGAGTCAGAAAGAGTCAGAAAGAAAAATGGGGGCAGAAGAAGGGGAGGGAGTGGGAGAGTACTGTGGGAGGAGTGTGGCTGGCAGCTCAGCAGACCACTTCAGACCTACAAGATTAGAGCAAGCACTTACACCCAGTCCTAAGAGTCATGGGAAGCCACAGAAAGGCTGTCGGTGGGAAGGGACATGTCTCAGTGACATGAAGTGCAGAGGCCAGTTGAGAGGCTATTCGGTTTCCATGAGATGATGGTAGCCTGGTCAAGGCTAGGGTCCAGGGCACGGAGAGAAAGTATTAAAGACAGATGGGAGATTTCTCTTCCCTTGACAGCTACAAAGAGCCTCTCCTGCGTTGCCTGCCTTTCATACTCTCCCTGGCGTCCCCAGTGCTCTGTTTACATTAAAAAAATGTAAATTATATCACGTGATATACCTCCACACCCTGCTCCACTCCAGCTTCAATCCACCAGTGGAAGCTCATCAACTATTACCAGTGTCTTTCACACTTTAAAAGAAAGTAAATCCAAAACATGTTTCTACTGAAATCTTACATGGAATCCCATTCGATAAAAAATTCAAAGTTGCTTTTCATTACCAGAAATACTCTTCATAAGGTTAACTATGTGGCATTTACTTATTATGAAGTCAGGTGATAAGATTTGCAAGCACAGGGTACAGAAGGCCTTTGAGGTCTTACGTTTTACTCTGAAGGCCTTTGCGGTCTTAGGTTTAACTCTGAAGGCCTTTGAGGTCTTACGTTTAACTCTGAAGGCCTTTGCAGTCTTACGCTTCTCTGTATTATCCCATCTCTTTCAGTATTTCCTTCCAATTGTTCATATGGAGAAAAAATCTTAACCCACAGAGATAAGTCACTCAGATGGTAACAGTTATCTAACAGTTTGCCTTGTAAACTCTACATGCCCTTCAGTTAATAAATATTTTTTTTCCAAGGTCTATATGCAAAACATGCAACAGGTTGGTGTGGCTCTCCAGTGAATAAAAATTTTAGTCCATGCGCTGCATTTTAGGTACACACTCATTTTAAGAAACAGTTTCATTTTTGAAATGAAAATCAAAGCAAACCTTTGCGGAATTCCTAAAACATCCCAAGTTTTCAGGGAACACGGCAGGGAGTCTCTGTCCCATTGATCAAGTTCAGCTCCCTGGCATGGTATCCAAGGGTTCTCAGACTCCAGACTTTTCCTGCTTCTCTAAAATTTTCTCCACTTCTCTTTGTCCCACATTCCATCCCCTGTCCATATTAAACTTTTTTTTTTTCTGAGATGGAGTTTCGCTCTGGTTGCCCAGGCTCTCGGCTAAGTGCAACCTTGGCCTCCCAGCTTCAAGCAATTCTCCTGCCTCAGCCTCCCAAGTAGCTGAGACTACAGGCGAATGCCACCATGCTCGGCTAATTTTTGTATTTTTAGTGGAGACAAGGTTTCACCATGTTGGCCAGGCTGGTCTTGAACGCCCGACCTCAGGTGATCCATCTGCCTTGGCCTCCCAAAGCACTGGGATTACAGGCGTGAGCCACCATACCTGCCTTGTATTAAACCACTTCAGATTCCCCTGAAAATACCACATTTTCTCCCCACTCCACATGCCGCTGCACACACTGATCCCTTGATCTGTGTCTAACTAGAAAAATCCTCAAGATTCACCTGAGCGATGCTTTGGTTCAGCAATCCTTCAGTTTTCACTGAGGAGGACTGCTGAGGGAAATGAATGGTGTTGACTGGTTTTTCAGGCTCTCTTTAACCAAACATTAAAGTACCAGTCAAACCATATATAGTTATTTTCATATAACGGTGTGCCTCCAGCCCATTAGCCAAGAGGTTGGCAAACTTTCCCTGCGAAGGGCCAAATAGTAAGCGTTGGCTTTTCAGGGCATATGGTGTCCGTTGCAACTATTCTACTCTGCTGTTGGAGGTCAAAGCAATCACAGAGAATACACCGATGGCTGTGACTGTGCCCAACGACTGACGATTGGCTAAACAAAACATGGTACAATCATACTATGGATTATTATTCAGCCCAAAAAAAGGAATGAGGTCCTGGCACATGCAACAACATGGCTGAACCTTGAAAACACTGTGCTGAGTAAAAGAAGCAGATGCAAAAGACCACACGGTATATGATGCCACATATATTACAGATACAGATTTGGAGAAGGTCAATTAGTAGTTTCCAGGGGCTGAGGGGAAGAAGGATAAGGGGAGTGACTGCTTAATAGATTTCTTTTTTGGGTTGATGAAAATGTTCCACTCTTAGAGGTGACAAAGGCACATCTATTTGTGCATAGATTTAGTAAAAGCCACTAAACTGTGTACTTTCAAAATGGTTAGAATGGTGAATTTTATGTTACGGGCATTTTACCTCAATTACAAAAACAAACTTTATTGAAAGGGATGCAGCTGCAGTTGGCCCTGTGGAACACAGTTTGAGGGCCCCAGCTCACACAGATGTGTGAGCCCCTCTGGGAGCAAGAAATACCCCTGATCCATCCCTGGAACTCCAGCCCCCATTAGCAAACTTTAAGGTTCTCTTCCTGCAACCCTGCGGCGAATCCAGGGCACCAGGCTGACGGTGCAGCGCAGGCAGGCCTGGGCGGTCCCTGCTCCTGTGGGGCGCGCCCTCTAGCGGGAGGTGGGGCTGCAGCACGCGCTCCAGCCCTGCGCTGGGACGGTGAGGAACTGGAGGGGGGCGGTTCCTTCCGCTGGCTGGTCTCTAAAAGAGCCCTGCTCTGAGGAGGAGACATTTGCCCTGGTGACTGGGTTAAGCTAGGGTCCATGAGATGTGAGGGAAGCGTGTTCCAGCTGTTGGAACAGCCTGGTGGGTGTAGGGAAAAGTGGGTGGAAACTAGTGATGGGGGAGCGTGGACTAGGCTGATGGAGGGAGGAGGTGGGCTTCAGGTGGGTCACAAAGATTCCTGTAGGGGTGGATGGAGAAGGCACCAGGCAAGGAGTCTGAGAATGCATGATGAAAATCAATGCACAGATTTCTCTCTCTTTTCTTTCCTTTCTTAGGGATGATCCCTGCTGTTCTTTCTAGTGAGCTTGCTCCATCTCCGCTCAGCCTTCACAAGGCCTCCATCTCCCAGGCATTCTCACCTCTGAAGAAAGCTCTCTGTACGGAGGGTAATGAATTGGGTCCTTTGAGGAATGGCACCTGGGTGCCCAGAGGCATGGCCGGAAGGTGTCTGTGGGAGCCATGCCTTGGGAGGATGCACCCAGAGTGGCTGAGAGAGCATCTGCAGGGGTTTCTCCTAAAATCTCTCCTCCAGATCATTCTCCAACTTTCCCCACTACTTCCATAATAAAGCATATACTTGTTGAAATCGCTGAAAAGGCTTGGTTATTCCATTCACCCAACATTGAGAATTAACAGGTATGCTGGTGGTTTACCAAGAATCATAAACAATACCAGCTAATTGTGTACTTTACAGGTGAGGAAACTACAGCTTAGAGGGACTGATGGCTCGCCCAACATCACACTAAGCTACAGAGCTGAGATTTGACCCAGTCTAACTCATTCCAAATTCCATATTCTTTTGTGTAAAGATTTGGGACTCCCTCACCAAGGAAATACAGATGTGAGGACGTGGCTGCTCCAGACAGGTTTCTTGGGTTCGAATCCCAGCTTCACCCCTTACTGGATATGCAGCCTTGGGGAGGTTATTGTCTCTTAATGCCTATTTTACCATCTGTAAAATGGGGATAGTAACAGTAGGGTAGAAGTCCTCTTATCATTATGATCAGAACCATCATTGGTTGGTTCATCAAATAAGTTGGTTCCAATAGGTAATTAAAAATACTTTCACCATTTTGTTTTAAAATATAAAATTGCACACTCATTTGCCAATCTTTCGATATAATACCAGGGTTTTTTGTTGTTATTGTTGTACCTGTCTATGGACCCACAATTTCCAGTTTGTCCCTTAAAAGGTCAGTAGAGACACAGGCATGCTTCCAAAGCTATTTAAGCAAAATCCTCACTACTTAAAAAAAAAAGAAAAAGATTATCCCTGTAGCCATCTTGCCCATTCCAACTTCACATATTTTTTTGTTGTTGCTCTTATTAACAATCAGCCTTTATCACATCTTTCCCACTGAATTATTGTTTTGATGGAAACAATTCTTTGCCTACATACACAGATTTTCCTCGTTTACATTAAATGTAATTGCATTACATAATTGAAATAAAATCCATTAGAATGAAAAGGTTTAGAATAAATGC
Organism: Cacajao melanocephalus; assembly: GCA_963573385.1. NCBI lineage: Eukaryota > Metazoa > Chordata > Mammalia > Primates > Pitheciidae > Cacajao > Cacajao melanocephalus. Next base: position 46,430 of record CAUYLG010059062.1, read on the forward strand.
AACCAGCTCTTGGTAGTCACACAACTGAACCTACAGAGAAGAATGAAGGCATATTAGGAAGCACTGTACTGGCCATGGGCGTTCGGTGAGCCTGAAGCATCAGTTGGTATATTGCATAGAGGCATGGAATCTTCTTTTACCCCAGGGATCATTTAAAAGTGGAGTTTAAGAAACAGCCTACTGAGCTTGCCTCACAAAGTTTAAATGCGATATTTTTTTTTTTTTTTAATTTTTAAGTTCCAGGGTTCATGTGCAGGCCGTGCAGTTTTGTTACGTAGGTAAATATGTGCCATGGTGGTTTGCTGCCCCTATCTATCCATCATGTAGGTATTCAGCCCAGCATGCATTAGCTATTTTTCCCAATGCTCTCCCTCCCTGCAACCCCACACCCCGACAGGCCCCAGTGTGTGTTGTTCCCCTCTCTGTGTCCATGTGCTCTAAATGAGATAATATTTCTAAAACACACTGCCTGGCACGTATTTCTCAATTAATGTATTGCCACTATTTAGGGCAGTGTTACCCAATAAAAATCTGTCAGCCACATTTATTTCACACTTCCTGCTAGCCCAGAAACCAGTAAAATCAATTTGAACATATGTACGATTTAATTCAATATACCCAAGATACATTTCAACATGTAATCAATATAAACAACTGTTAATGAGATCAGTTATATCTTTCTTTTTGTATTAAGTCTTTGAAATCCATTGTGTATTTTTCACTTACGGCACATCTCAATTTGAAGGCTAAAATTGATCTGCAATGACGTTTTCTAACATTTATAGTTAAAAAGGAGATTCACATATCCAGGTTTTTCCAAACATGGGTTAAAGATTGTCTAATAATTGAACCGAGTATCAGTTTAAAATTTTTAATTAAAATTAATAAGAAATTTAAAACTCAGTCCTTCCCCATAACCCAAGTCTAGTTATGAGCAAGCATCAGACAATTCCAAATGGAGACACATTTTACAGAACACCCGGTCGGTACTCCTCAAAACTGGCAAGGTCATCAAAAACAAGGAGAGTCAGAGACACTGCTGCGGATCAGAGGAGGGCAGGAAGACATGGCTACTAATCGTCATGTGGTGTCCCACATGTGACCCCAGAACAGGAAGAGGACTTTAGAGGAAATGCTGGGGAAATGTGAATAAAGTCTGGAGTTAACAGTACTGTAGCAATGTTACAGTCTTGACACATCTACTAGGATTACATAAGATGTTAACAGTAGAGGAAGTGGGGAAGGGATACATGAGAACGCTCTGTACTATATCATTGCAACTTTTCCGTAAATATAAAATTATCTCAAAATTTAAAATGTAAAATAAAAAATATTCCACTCTTCAGCTGCACTTATTTTACTTGTGTCTCCATGTCCTCCTCTGTTAAATGGGGATGCACACTGTACCTATTTCATATGGTCATTGTGGGAATTAAAGACAGTGTTTACACAGAAATCCTGCAACCATGGCTCAGGCATTGTCAGCACACCATGCCTGCTAGCACCAGTTACTGTTACTACTGCTGCTATGATTATGATTGTTTATTTGCAACATTCTGACTGAGTTGATATGGCTGTGTTTGCATAACAGCTCATAGGAAGCTCTTGTCTTTTTTTACAGCAATTCATGTGCAAACAGGGCTGATCCTTTAAAATGTAATAAAGAAACTGCTAAAAGCCACGGAAACCACCCAGTAAGTTGATGACAGACAGATCTAAGATGTATTAGTCTGTTTTCACACTGCTGATAAAACATACCCAAGACTGGGCAATTTACAAAAGAAAGGTTTAATGGACTTACAGTTTCACGTGGCTGGGGAGGCCTCACAATCATGGCAGAAGGTCAAAGGCACGTCTCACATGGCGGCAGACAAGAGAAGAGAGCTTGTGCAGTGAACCTCCCCTTTATAAAAAACCATCAGATCTCGTGAGACTTATTCACTAACACAAGAACAGCATGGGAAAGACCTGCCCCCATGATTCAATCACCTCCCACGGGTCCCTCCCACATGTGGGAATTCAAGATAAGATTTGGGTGGGGACACAGCCAAACCGTATCAGATGAGAATGCCAATCCCTCCATAGATAACTTAGGCAAAAATGATGTATTTTATTTTGGTGGAACCCAGTAGTAAATAATTTTTAAACTAGCTTTATAAATTCATTTATCATTAGAAGGTTTTATATGCTAACCAGATGATTATATGCCCAGGTGCTTGATGTTAGTTTTTTGTAACTTCTCCTGCATACCACTAATGGCCTTTGTACATTTAATCATCCCTTCCCTTTGATGGTGGGAACGCTCTTAAATTTGATTTAAAATGAAATTAATGTGTCAGATCATGTCTAGACATCCATATGATATTTCAACCAGCTGGTGAGAGTTTACTGGGTGACCAAGTTATAAGAAGGTATAGAAGAGTGTTCAGGAAAACCTTTACGGCAGTAGTTCTCAGTAGGCTGACTTCAGCCCCCAGGGGACATTCGGCAATGTCTGGAGACACTTTTGGTTGTCACAACCAGGGAGTTGGAGGCTGGAGAGGATTTTTCCTGGCATCCAGTGGGTGGAGGTCAGGGAAGATCCTCGACATCCTACAACGCACAGGGCAGCCAGCCCCCCACAACAAAGCAATGTCTGCCCCCAATATTAATAACCCTGGTATTGAGAAACTCCTAAGGTCTGAGGCCATTCAGCTGTCGAGCTCGCCGCTGTATCCTTGGCCACTAGCACTTATTCGGCTCTCACTGAATGAATGGAATGCACAGCACGAACCTGTAATCAAGGACCAAGCGAACTGCGGGAGGCAGGGTTGCTCCTGAGAGCAAACAGTGACCTAGTTAACCTGGCGACAGGCGTGAAAGTAAGTCTGGGTTTCCAACCAAAAATCGGGAAGGAAGGGGGAAAAGAGTGAATCAATTCTTGCGAAAAGTCTCTGCGCACTTACTAGAAAGCACGCCGCCAGAAATCATGCAGGTCGCCTGCACGCATATTATAATTTAAATAAAGCTGCCCCTCAGCACAAACAACCCGGAAGGTCTCGGGAACTCCTCCAGTCCCACCCCTGAGCTCGGTCCTCCCACGGAGCTCCCCTCCTCCCGCCTACTCGCCCCAGGCGCATGCGCACTCCCTGTCCCCAACCCACCCCAGCCCGGCCTCCTCCAATGACGTCACCATAGAGGGCGGAAGGGAAGCGAAAGTCGTTACCATGGTGACCGCGACACAATCAGAAACGTCTACTAGTGATGGTCAAGCCCCCTACAACCGGTCCCAAAGCCGCAAACGAGTCAGTCATCGTGGTAGGACCTGGAGAGCGGGGCCGGGGAGAGCGGGGCGCCTGGATCAGGGACTTCTCGCATTCACATTGGCTGCTAGGAGGCCTCGGCGATCACTTCCGGATCCGGGGCGGGGGTCGCAGCTCCCAGCCTTTGCTCCGTCGGCTGAACCTGAACCCCCAGAAGCCTCTGCGGCCGCCTTCCGTCTCCTCCCTTCCTGCTTTCCCCACAAATAACAGCGGGTGAAAGGATCTAACAAGCGTTTCCAACCCGCCAAATCATCACTGGTGTAGATATTTGTATTCCAAGCTTCTTTTTACTAAAATGTGCTCTTCCTGTTGCTCTGCACCTTTAAGACTACAATACCCAGAAGTCTCTGGAAGTCGCCGAGCCGTCCAGTTTAAGGTAGTTTTGCCGCCAACGAGACACCGGAACTCTGGGGAATAAGGCGGGGCCAGGCAAAAAGCAGGATTCCGATTGGTGGAGATGCCACACGGCCTTCTCTGAAGGACAGAGTTGCACACGCGCGTTGCGGCGGCTCGGCCCTCAATCTGCGTCTGTGAAGTCCACGGGGTACTGGTGTTTCCGTCACCCGGGCGGTGCCGCATGTCGCCTGCGGAGAGGTTGGGGCTGCTCGCGCGAGGCGCTCTGGATCTCATTTCTGAGACCGAAAATACTGGCTCCAAAGTGGTGGCCCGGGACAAGAGGGCAAATCCCAGTTTCCACCGTTTCTGAATCGGCCAGTCTCCATAGTAACGGCCCCTCCCAGTTCCCCTGTGACTTCACAGCCGCCCATGGGAGGGGAGAAAGCCGAGTTGAAGGGGCTGTGGGTTCTGAGTCAAGCTCTGTCTTTGAAGCCACCTACCCAGTACCACTCGTTCCGGAGAGGGTGAGCCGGTGACTTTTCACCCTCTCTGGGCCTCGGTTTCCCTTTTTGTGAAATAGTGTCTGGAGCCCTTCCTTTGCTCACTTACTATTAGGGCCTCAGGCGAGAGAGAGAGAGAGAGACACACACTCTGTGCCTCAGTTTCCCCATAGTAAAGTGAGGATGATGTTAGAATTTGATGTTAAAATGTAGGGGTTGGTGTGAGAATTAAGGGAACCTCAGAGCAATAGCCGGCACACAGTGACCACTCAAGTGTCAGCAGCTTTGATGATCACCATTCTTACCTTTTCTCTGGAGATTTGGACAAGTTACCGCCCTCACTTCCTCCAGAGTCTTAGTGTGTTGATCTGCAAGTTGTATGTATCTGATTTTATGATCAATAAGCTTTCTTCTGAGCACACAAGACCAGTGGTTTTGTTCTCTCTGAGAAATGCTGCAAGGGCTTGGTATTAAAACACTGGAATTCCAGAAACCTGTCCCTGTCACATGACTCCGTCAGTTATCTTTCTTTACCGAGCCCTGAGATTCCTTAAGTGAAAATTGACGGGGATGAACTTCTAGTCCAGGCACTGCCACTTTGCTTTGGGACCTGGGGCAAGCTCTGTGGCCCAGCATGGCAGCATCTGTAACGTAACCAAGGGGTGCACAATTGAACTTTGAGGTTGATTTCGGTGCTAAAATCCCAGTCGGTAGTTCTAGCGTCTTCACAGACCTTTCTTCATGCTCCACATCCCAATCAACACTTAGTGATTACAGAGTTGTAATTTTTGTCATTGTAGTGAGAATTATTTTATGTTTTTTTAAATTTGAATTTTTGACTATCAATTAGGCTTAGCATCTTTTTTCTTCATTAATGACTAGTCAAGTGCATTAGTGAGGAGGGGTCAAAGAATAGAACAAGGAATTTGGTCTGTGACTGACTGTGGACAATCAGTTGGTAAAACTCACTACCTTTGAGCCAGCCAGAATCCTTTTATTATTCACTGGATATTCAGGTTTTGCCTGTGTAAATGTCCTATCTTTCATTTCCATTTTTTTCAGATAGTTCAATCTATTAATTTTCAGGTATGCTTTCTTCAATTAGGTTACAAATTCTCTACCACTAATGATCATTACAGTCCTTCTCAGTCTGTTTATTGTTTGGTCTGTTTCTGGTTTTTCGGGCTGCTTCTTTATTTATTTATTTATTGAGACCAAGTCACAGCTCTGTCTTCCAGGCTGGAATGCAGTGCTGTGATCTCTGCTCCCTGTAGCCTTGACCTCCCATTTCAGCCTCCTGAATAGCTGGGACTACAGGCACATGCCACCACCTGCAGCTAATTTCTGTATATTTTGTAGAGATGGGGTTTTGCCACATTGCCCAGGCTGGTCTCAAACTCCTGGGCTCAAGCGATCTAGCCACTTTGGCCTCCAAAGTGCTGGGATTACAGGCGTGAGCCACCACGCCTGGCCTAGGCTTCTTATTTAAATAATGAAGAGTGTTCATCCTTTCTGGATGAAGGAAGATCACATAGCATTTGGGAGCAAAGATGCAGCCAGGTAACCCAGTGCTGGAGCCCACAATGGAGAAGATCTCATGGCCACGGTGGCCTTGCCCTGGGTGCTGTGGTAATGTGGGAGGAAGGCCTCCCAGACACTGCAGGACACCAGCATGCTGAAGGTGAGGAACTTGGCTTCGTGGAAGGTATCAGCCAAGTTCCTTGCCAGAAAGGCTACAGCAAGGGTCCCCAAAACTAAGAAGCCCAAATAGCCCAATATAGAATAGAAGGCAGTGACAGAGCCCTCATTACACTGGATGATGATGTAGCCAGGCATGGACTGAGGGTCCTTGTCTATGAAGGGAGGATATGCCCGCAGCCAGATGCCACAGAGGGTCACTTGGATAAAGGAGCAAAGGAAGACAACAGAAAGAATTTCTGGGGACTCATCCACTTTCAGATCCTGGTTGCTGGCCTTTTAGCCTGGAAGGCTATGACCACAGTGATGGTTTTCACCAAAACAGAAGTCACAGCCACTGTGAGCATAAACTACAAAGGTGGTCTGTCAGAGGAGGCAGGTGGCAGGGGTGGGGCGGCCGATGAAGAGCGAGGAAGAGAAAAAGCAGAACATGAGGGAGATGAGGAGGGTGTAGCTCAGGAGGAGAGTTTCAGTGCCACACAAACACCACAAGGATCAGAATAGAGAGGGCAGAGTAGGACAAGGCTGTGCATGCCAGAGCCAGGCCCAAAGGTTCATCATAGGCCAGGAAGGTCTCCTATTTGGGAAGGCAGTGTTCCTTTTTCTTGTCTGGATAATGATTTTCAGGACAGAGCCTGCATTGTTTTATATCTGAAATAAACAAAAAGGGCGTCACTATCTCCAAAACGGAGCACTGCACATTTGGGGTAAGATTCCATTGCCCAGAGTTCTCACTGCCACAGCTCCATTTAGATAGATCGTTTGGTTGGTGTATGTGTGAGAGAGAGTGTGTGTGTGTGTGTGTGTGTGTGTGTGCATGCGCAAGTGCGCATGTGTGTGTTCTGCATGTGTTTTAAAGAAAAACATTAACACTTCACCAGCTTTTTTTTCCGACCATTTTAATCAGTTTTATTGATTCATGCTTCCAGTTCTTATTCAGTTAAAAACAAGGCACATTAAATACATCCTCTTATGGTTCTGTAAATGCATGTAGCTCATTCTGAACATCAAAAGTAATAAATAATGGCCATAAAACACCAAGACAGTTATAAAAATGGCAGCCCAGCCTCACACATAGTATTTAACAGTCCAGTCTAGAACAATAACCCAACACAATACAGAAAAGCACCACATATGCACACCTGCAGTGTGTATATTCACCTAGTGCTGAGCTTACACTTGCTATTCTTTAAAAACAGTAGGGCTTTTTCACTCCTTAAAAAAGGTTGACATGAAGCAAACATTGCAAGTTATAGCATCATTAACTTCAGTATTACATTCATATGCCGAAAATCTTTGCAGATGCATAAGAAAGAAAAATAAAATCAATGATAACTCTTACAGTATATTTAGCAAAAGTGAGAATGAGTTTTTTGTTGTACGAAAGAGGAAGCTACATATTTTGAAACAGACAAAGCAAAGCCAGAAACTGAAGCACAAGAGGGAACATGCGTTGAATAGCAGAAATCCTAAAGTTACACTCAGTATACATTCATTGAAAGCAAGAATATTGCAAATAGCATGATGGATATGAGGCAGACAACCTTGGCTTAACAAATAATCCAGCATTATCATTAATGTTATGACTGTGGTGAGAGCTATTTAAAGGAGTATCCAACTCTCCAGCACAGATGGAGGTTCCTTCACCTGAATCCCCTTAAAGGCTCTTGAAATAAATCACTTGATAATAAAAGACAATCCCTGCATACCCACCCCGACCCCAACAGAGTCAACTAATGTCAAGTTTATATGCAAAGGGAAACCTTTTCTTTTGTGTTTGGAATGAATTTCGAAGAAGCTCATTCTATTTCTTGTCCCCCTTTCTTAAATCAGGTAAGGAGCTATATAGGTTTAAGAACTTATACAAAAAGAAAAAAAAAAAGAAAAGAAAAAATTGCTTAGAGCCATTACTGGAGATAGTGAAGAAAAGAGAAAAGAAAGAAAGAACTTATACAAAATGCTGGGGTTCTTTATAACGGCTTGAAATCAGTTTATTCCCAAATGAGTCTCTGAGATTGGTGAAGGACTGTATATTTTAGAATTCAGCAGATGTTAAGTAAGAGCAGATATGCTCAAAAGAAGAAAAGTGTGCTTTTCTTTGTCCTTGAACTTCATTCATAGCAAAGCATGCACAAAGAAGGCCTGTTTAACAAACACAGATCTGGCTGGGCGTGGTGGCTCACGCCTGTAATCCAAGCACTTTGGAGGCCAAGGTGGGCGGATCACCTGAGGTCGGGAGTTCAAGACCAGCCTGACCAACATCGTGAAACCCCGTCTTTTTAAAAAAATAAAAAATAAAAAAATATATATTAAAAAAACACACACAGATCTGCCTAGGTCAGTCACATTCTAAGCTTGGTCCCTGCTATAACTGTGGTCCACTGGAATTGGAACTCTTTTGTCTAAGTTCTGCAGTTTTCATTAGTATAGCAAGCTGGCTTCCAGACACCCTTCCTTTTTAAACAGCACTCAGCTGCAAAAATTCATTGAGTTCAACCTGTCTATTTTTATTCAAATCGACTTCATTTAGAATTTCATGGAGTGTATTTTCATCCATCTGGGCACTGATACTCTCTAATACTCATGGAACATAAATAATGGTAATAAAGCCTTTCTGGTCTGCATCAAACTTAGAAAATCTCTTATACCCAACGTCTGAAGGCAATAGGCTAATTTCAGAGCGATTTGTTGACTGTTACTGATCGAGATTTGTAGTCCATTTCATAATATAGGAACTTCCTGGCTGTTTCAAGTTGTTCCTCTTTCTTATAATTGTCTCAGTTCAGTTCTCTGTCCATCATTCAACAATCCTGTGTAGAGTTTCCTCTGCTGTCTGGACATTTAGAAAGGCCAGGCAAGTATGACCTGAAATCACATCCACAGTGGTGCAGGCATACTCCTTAATCCCATGTTTCACCTCTGCTTCAATATATGGAAATTCTGACACAAGACGTACTCCAACAATAGACCACCTTTGGCCATTCACACTTGCCATTTTGGCCACCTCAAAAGCCTTATCACCATAGGTGGCAGCAAGATGCTGTGCCACCTCGCTTTCAATTCCATAATCCTGGATAAGCCTAATGTAGAATGTGGGGCTCTAATCTTTATCCCCCTGAAGGAAAAGCTGTTCTACTTGGTCCTGCTTTCAAATTGTGAGTGTTCCTAGTAGCATTTCTGGTATCTTCCGCAATAGACCGGTATGTTATCCACTTTCCACCTACTATAGTAATAAGGCCACTCTCACTGATATCGACAACATGATTTCAGGAGCTAGACTGAGTATCTGCAGATTTGGGATTTGTAACAAGGGGATGGATACCATTCCATTCTGCCAGGACGTCCCTTCTCACTTCAACATCTCAGCTCAGATAATTATGCGCTTCATTCAAAATGAAGTCAATATCTTCTTCTGAAGGAACTGGATGGTGTGTAATAAGCAATCTCAGCACCTTTTATGGAATAGGGAGTTCATCATTGCTTTTCTGTTGTTGACTTGCTAAGGTCAGATGGCTGTAGGTGTGTGGCTTAATTCTGGGTTCTGTTTTTCTAGTTCTGTGAAAAAAGATGTTAGTAGCTTGATAGGCTTAGTGTTGAATATGTAGATTGCATATTGATTCTTCCAATTCATGAGCATGGAATACTTTTCCATTAATTTTTGTCATCTATGTTTATTTTTTTCAGCAGTGTTTTTTAGTTCCCCTGGTAGAGATGTAGTTCACCTTCTTGGTTATATGTATTATAGGATTTTGTTTTTGTTTTTTGCAGCTATTGTAAATGGAATTGCATTCTTGATTTGGCTCTCAGCTATAAATTTATTGGTGTATGGAAATCCTATTGAATTTTGTACATTGATTTTGTATCCTAAAAGCTTAGTTATGGAAATCCTACTGAATTTTATACCTTGATTTTGTATCCTGAAAGCTTACTGGAGTCATTTATCAGTTCCAGGAGCTTTTTGGTAGTCTTTAGGATTTTCTAGGTATGGAATTATAGCATCAGTAAAGATAAATTATTTGACTTCTTTTCTTATCTGTATGCCTTTATTATCTCTCTTGCCTGATTACTCTGGCAAGGTCTTCCAGTACTTTGTTGAATAGGAGTGGTGAGAGTGGGCATCCCTCTCTTGTTCCAGTTCTCAAGGGGATTGCTTCTAGTTTTTGCCCATTCAGTGTGACGTTGGCTGTGGTTTTGGCAAAGATGGCTCTTACTAGTTTGAGGTATGTTCCTTTGATGACTAGTTTATAGAAAGTTTTTTTTTTTAATCATAGAGAGATGTTAGATTTTATCAAAAGATTTTTCTGCACTATTGAGATGATCATATGGCTTTTGCTTTAAATTCTGTCGATGATGTGAATCACATTTACTGATTTGCATATGTTAAACCAACTTTGTATCCCAGGAATGCAGCCAACTTGGTTATGGTTCATTAAGTTTCTGATGTGCTACTGGATTCAGTTTGCTCGTATTTCCTTGAGGATTTTTGCACCTATGCTCATAAGGAATATTGACCTATAGTTTTCTTTTCTCATTGTGTCTTTAACAGGTTTTGGTATCAGGGTGATTCTAGCTTCATAGGGTGAGTTAGGGAGGAATCCCTCCTCTTTGATCTTTTGAAGAGTTTTAGGAGAAAACTAAAGTAAAGCTGGTCCTATTGGTACCAGCTCTCCCTTGTACATTTAGTAGAATTCAGCTGTGAATCCACCTGGTCTGGGGCTTATTTTGGTTAGGGTTTTTTTTTTTTTTTTTTAGTGACACAATTTTGGAAGTTGATATATGTATTTTCACAGTTTCAACTGCTTCTTGATTCAACCATTGGAGGTTGTGTTCCAGGAATTTCTCCATTTCCTTTAGATTTTCTAGTTTTTGTTCATAGAGGTGTTCAAAATAGTGTCCAAGGATCTTTTAAATTTCTTCGGGGTTGGTTACAATGTCACCTTTGCCATTTCTGATTGTAGTTATTTGGATCTTCTCTCTTTTTACATTTCTTAATCTAGCCAGTGTTCTATGAATCTTATTCATGCTTTCAAAGACCAACTTTTGGTTTCATTGATTCCTCGTAGGGATTTCTGGGTCTCAGTTTGGTTCAGTTTTGCTCTGATATTTGTTCTTTTCTCCTACTAGCTGTGGGGTTAGTAATCTTCTTGTTTCTCCCCCACCCCCAAGTTTAATGTTAGATCATTAATTTGAGATCTGTCTAACTTTTGGGAGTAGGAATTTAGCACTATAAATTTTCCTCTTAACACTGATTTTGTCACATGCCAGAGACTTTGGTATGCTGTCTCTGTTTTCATTTATTTCAAAGATTTTTTTTTTTTGAGACTGAGTCTCTGTCGTCCAGGCTGGAGTGCAATGGCGCGATCTCGGCTCACTGCAACCTCTGTACAATGTTGCGATCTCGGCTCACTGCAACTGCCTTCTTGGTTCAAGCAATTCTCCTGCTTCAGCTTCCTGAGTAGCTGGGATTACAGGCATCCGCCATCATGCCCAGCTAATTTTTATATTTTTTTAGAGAAGGGGTTTCGCCAGTTGGCCAGGCTGGTCTTGAACTCCTGACCTCAGGTGATCCACCCATCTCGGGCTCCCAAATTGCTGGGATTACAGTTGTAAGCCACTGCGCTCAGCCTTACAGTATTTCAACGAATTTTTTAAATTTCTGCGTTAATTTCATTGTTTACCTAAAAGTCATTCAGGAACAAGTTATCTAATTTCCATGTTATTGTGTGGTTTTGAGAGATCTTCTTGGTATTGATTTCTATTTTTATTGTACTATGGTCCAAGCGTATGACTGGCATGATTTATTTTTCTTTCCTTCTTTCTTTCATTGAAACTTTCTTTAGGCTGAGCATGTTGTACATCTTGGAGTATGTTCCATGTGCAGATGAGAAGAATGTGTACTCTGTAGTAATGGCTGCAGTATTCTGTAAATGTTTATTAGGGCCAATTGGTCATGTGTCAAATTTAAGTCCAGGTTTCTTTGTTAGTTTTCTGCTCTGATGATCTAATGCTGTCAGTGGGGTGTTGAAGTCCCCTACTAATGTGTGGCTGAGTCTTTTCATAGGTCTAGAATTATAGCTTTATGATGAATCTGGGTGCTTCAATGTGGGGTACATATGTATTTAGATATTAAGTCTTCTTAGTTAATACTTGAGGCCTTTATCATTATAAAATGCTTTTTTTTTTTTTACTTTTTTACTTTTGTTGGTTTAACATCTGTTTTATCTGATCTAAGAATATCTACCCTGCTCTTTTTTGTTTTCCATTTGCATGATAGATTTTTTTCCCCCAACATTTTGCTTTGAGCCTATGGGTGTTTTTACATGTAAGACAGATCTCTTGATGACAGCAGACAAATGAGTCTTTCTTTTTTAAATCAAACTCACCATTCCATGCTTTTGAATAAGGCATTTAGACTATTTATGTTCTAGGTTAATAGTGATATGTGAGCTTTTCATCCTTTCATGAAGTTGTTACCTGGTTGTTTTGTAGGTTTTACTGTGCGGTTACTTTATAGAATCTGAGGACTGTGTATTTAAATATATTTTTGTGGTAGCAGGTATTGTTCCTTTGTTTCCATGTTTAGAACTCCCTTATGGATCTCTTGTAAGGCTGGTCTAGTGGTAACAAACTCCTTTATTGCTTGCTTGTCTGTAAAAGATTTTATTTCTTCTTTGAACCTAGTTTGGTAAGACATAAAATGTTGGAATTTCTTTTCTTTCAAAATGCTGAAAATAGGCCCTTAATCCCTTGCAGCTTGCAGGGTTTCTGCTGAGAAGTCTGCTGTTGGCTTGATGGAGTTCCCTTTGTACACAATATAACCTTTTTTTCTGTAGATATTAAGATTTTTTTTTCTTTAATATTGATGTTGAACAGTGTGGTGACTATATGTCTTGGTGATGTTTGTTTTATATAGTATCTCACAGGTGTTCTCTGAATTTCTTCTATCTGGATGTCTACCTCTCCAGCAAGACTGGAGATTTTTCTTAAATTTTTCCCTCAAATATATTTTCCAGGTCATTTACTTTTTCTCCTTCTTTCTCAGAAATGTCATTAATTCAAAGGTTTGGTCACTTTATATAATTTTATCTTTCTCAAGATTTTATTATTTTTAAAAATTCTTTTTTTCTAAGTTTGTTTAAAAGACAAGACTTCAAGTTCTGAAATTCGTTCTTCTCCTTGCTCCAGCCTATTGATAAAGCTTTTAATTGTATTTGAAATTCCTTGAGCTTTTCAATACCAGAAGTTGTGACTGATTTCTGAGATGTTTATCTCTTCCTTCATTTACTGGATTGTTGTAGAAATATCTTTGTGTTGATTTCGAACCTTGCCTTGGATGTTGCTGAGCTTCCTTGCAATGCATGCTTTGAATTTATTGAGAGCTTCTCTAAGTAAACAATAATCAAATATATATACCTAGTGACATTGGCCACAGCCAGTTCTTAGTAATGCATGCCATCTGCTGGCTAGTAGGCCAAACTGCACAATAGCTCAATATAAAGCCGGCCATGAGAAGTCCATAGGGCTATAGAAGCAAAGCCAAGAGATGGTACCAAACATACTCTATGTTTACACCTTCTAGGGAGACAGGGAAAGGGAAAGGAAAAATATATACAGAGAAAAAAGAATCTTATCTTCATTAAAATAATTACAAAAATTAGAAATGCTGACATCTCCAGATAAGAAGAAGCCATTGTAAGAATTCTGGCATGAAAAATCTAATGTTATGACACCACTAAAAGATTCACTAGCTCTTCAGTGATGATCCCTAACCAAAATGGAAAACTAGAGATTACAGATAAAAAAAAATTCAAAGCATGCATTCCAAGATGGGCAAGGCTGGAATGAGCAAGTTTCTTGATGGCAGACACAAGCACTAGTGTCAACCATACACCCAGAATTGTGACTAGGCGTGGAGATCAGATAGGAAAACTCCTTGGTTCCAAGTTCTCTGCATAGAGTGGAGTGTTCTAGATGCCTGGAGGTCTGCCTGGGCTTGGACTATAGAAGACCCCACTGTACCACAATCTCTGCACAGAAAGGGCAGGGTGGCTCACAGACTGCATGTTTTAATCACATCTCTACCATTTGGTGATGATCTGATCTTTCACATATTATTTTATTATTTTTAAAATTTTTATTTTGTTCCCTTTTCCAACATGATATATCAGTTATATTGACATAACCATTTTTTATTTATTTTTATTTTTTATTTTTCTGGGTACATGGTAGATGTATATGTTTATAGGTTACATTAAATATTTTTATATGGGTATGCAATACATAATAATCACATCAGGTTAAATGGGGTATCCATCACCCCAAGCATTTATTTTTTGTGTTACAAACAATCCAATTATACTTTTAGTTATAAAATGTACAGTTTTTTTTACTATAGTCACCCTATTGTGCTAATAGACACTAGATTTTATTCTTTCTTTCTAACCATTTTGTTGTACCCATTAACCATCCCCACCCCCTTCACCCAACCCACCACTATGCTTCCCAGCCTGTGGTAAGCATCCTTCTACTCTACCTCCACAGGTTCAATTATTTTAGTTTTTAGTTCCCACAAATAAGTGAGAAGAGTCAAAGTGGAATTTTTCTCTGCCTGGCTTATTTCATTATTTGGGCTTTACATTTAAGTCATTACTCCAACTTCAGTTAATTTTTTAATGTAATGTAAGGAAGTGGTCCAGTTTTAATCTTCTGCATATAGCTAGCCAGTTATCCAAGCACCATTTGTTAAATAGGGAATCATTTCCCCATTGCTTGCTTTTCTCAGGTTTGTCAAATATCAGATACTTGTAGGTGTGTGGTCTTATTTCTGAGTTCTCTGCTCTTTTCCATGGATCTATGTGTCTGCTCTTCTACCAGTACCATGTTTCAGTTACTGTAGCCCTGTAGCATAGGTTGAAATTGGGTAGCGTGATGCCTCCAGCTTTGTTCTTTTGCTTAGGATCACCTTGGCTATTCAGGCTTTTTTGGTTCCATATAAATTAAAAACATTTTTTTTGTAGTTCTGTGAAGAATGTCAATGGTAATTTAATGGGAACAGCATTGAATCTATAAAATGCTTTGAGCAGTATGGGCATTTTAACAATATTGATTTTTCCTATCCATGAGTATGGAATCTTTTTCCATTTCTGTCATCTCTGATTTCTTTGAGCAATGGTTTGTAGTTCTCCTTATAGAGATCTTTCACATCCCTAGTTAGTTGCATTCCTAAGTATTTTATTGTTTTTGTGGCAATTGTGAATGAAAGTTCATTCATGATTTGGCTTGAGTGTTGTTGATATTTAGGAATGCTGGTCATTTTTGCACACTGATTTTGTATCCCAAAATTTTGCTGAAGTTGCTAATCATCTTAAAAAGATTTTGGGCTGAGACAGTGAGGTTTTCTAGGTATAGGATTATGTCATCTACAAACAGGGATAATTTGACATCCTCTCTTTCTGTTTTTCTTTGTTTTGTTTTCATAGAGACGGGGTTTTGCTCTGTTGGCCAGGCTGGTCTCAAACTCCTGGCCTCAAGTGATCTGCCCACCTCAGCCTCCCAAACTGCTGGGATTACAGGTGTGAGCCACCACACCCAGTCCTCTCTTCCTATTTGAATAACCTTTATTTATTTCTCTTGCCTGATTGCCCTGGCCAGAACTTCCAACACTATGTTGAATAGAAGTGGTGAGAGAGGGCATCCTTGTCTTGTGCCAGTTTTGAAGAAAAATGGTTCCAGCTTTTGCCCATTCAGTATGGTGTTGGCTGTGGGTTTTAGATGGCTCTTATTTTGAGCCCTCTCAAGCCATATCATGATGACAGGATAAAATCCACACATATCAATACAAACCTTAATTATAAATGGGCTGAATGCCCCAATTAAAAGATAGTGTTCCTTCAATACCTAGTTTGAGATTTTTCTTACATGAAAGGATGTTCAATTTTATTAAAAACTTTTTCTGTATCTATTGATGCATCTAATAATCATGTGATTTTTGTCTTTCATTCTGTTTACATGATGAATCATATTTATTGATTTGTGTATGCTGAACCAACTCTGCATCCTGGGGATGAAGACTACTTGATCATGGTGGATAAACTTTTTGATGTGCTACTGGATTTGGTTTGCCAGTATTTTGTTGAGGACTTTTATATCGATATTGATCAAGGATGTTGGCCTGAAGTTAGTTTCTTTCTCTTTTCTTTTCTGCTTTCTCTTTCTTTTTCTTTTCTTTCTCTCTCTCTCTCTCTCGCTCTCTCTTTCTCTCTTTCTTGATATCTCTGCCAGGTTTCAGTATCAGGATGATGCTGGCCTCATAGAATAAGTTAGGGAGTCCCTTCTCAATTTTTTGAAATAGTTTCAGCAGAAATTGTATTCGCTTTTTTTTTTAAATACATCTGGTAGAATTCAGCTGTGAGTTCATCTGGGCTTTCCCTCCCCGCCCTGCCTTGGTTGATAGGCTTGTCATACTGACGGTATTTCAGAGCTCATTCTTTGTCTGTTCAGGTTTCAATTTCTTCCTGGTTCAGCCTTGGGAGGGTATATATGTCCAGAAATTTATCCATTTATTCTAGATTTTCTAGTTTATGTGCATAGAGGTATTTATAATATGATGATTGTTGGTATTTCTGTGGGGTCAGTGGTAATATTGCACTTATTTCTGATTGTGTTTATTTGAATCTTCTCTTTTTTCTTCTTTATTAGTCTCTCTAGCAGTCTATCAATTTTATTAATTTTTTTAAAAAAAGAATCAGCTTATGGATTGATTGATCTTTTGAATAATTTTTCATGTCTCAGTCTCCTTCAGTTCAGCTCTGACTCTGTTATTCTGTCTTCTGCTAGCCATGGGATTTGTTTGCTCTTGACTCTCTAGTTCTTTTAGTTGTGATGTTGGGTTGTTAAATTAGACCTTTTTAACTTTTTGATGTGGGCAGTTAGTGCTATACATTTTCCTCTTAACACACCTTAGCTGTATCCCAGAGATTCTGGCATGTTGTATCTTTATTCTCATTAGTTTCAAGAAACTTCTTGATTTCTGCCTTTGTTTTGTTATTTACCCCAAAATCATTCAGGAGCAGGCTATTCAATCTCCATGTAATTGTTTTGTTTTGAGTGAATTTCTCAGTCTTGAGTTCTAATTTGATTGTCCTGTGGTCCAAGAGACTGTTTGCTATGATTTCAGTTCTTTTGCCATTTGCTCAGGAGTGTTTTACTTCTGATTATGTGATCAATTTTAGAGTAAGTGCCATGTGGCAATGAAAAGAATGTATAATCTGTTGTTTTTGGGTGGAGAGATCTGTAGATATCTATCAGGTCCATTTGTTCTAGATCTGAGTTCAGGTCCTGAATATCTTTGTTAACTGTCTATCTCAATATCAGTATAATACTCTCAGTGGAATGTTAAAGTCTCCCACTATTATTGTGTGGGAGTCTAAATCTCTTTGAAGGTCTCTAAGAACTTGCTTTATGAATCTGGGTGCTCTTGTGTTGGGTGGATATATACTTAGAACGTCTAGCTCTTCCTGTTGAACCTTTACCATTATGTAATGCCCTTGTCTTTTTTGATCTTCGTTGATTTAAAGTCTGTTCTTTCAGAAACTAGGATTTGCAGCCCCTGCTTTTTTTCTGTTTTCCATTTGCTTGGTAGATTTCCCTCCATCCCTTTATTTTGAGGCTATGTGTGTGGTTCCATGTGAGATGGGTCTCTAGTAGGCAGCACAACAATGGATCTTGGTTCTTTATCCAGCTTGCTATACTGTGTCTTTTAATTGGGGCATCCAGCCCATTTACAATTAAGGTTAGTATTGATATGTGTGGATTTGATCCTGTCATCATATTAGCTGGTTACTTTGCAGACTTGTTTATGTGGTTGCTTTATAGTGTCACTAGTCTGTGTATCTCATTGTTTTTGTAGTGGCTGGTAAAGCCTTTTCCTTTTCATATTTAGTGCTTCCTTCAGGAACTCTTGTAAGGCAGATTGGGGGTTAATAATTTCTCTTAGCAGTTGCTTGTCTTAAAAGGATCTTATATTTCCTTTGCTTATGAAGTTTACTTTGGCCAAATATTAAATTCTAGGTTGGAATTTTTATTTAAGAATGTTCAATATTGGTCTTCAATCTCTTCTGGCTTGTAGAGTTTCTGCTGAGAGATCTACTGTTAGTCTGATGGGCTTCCCTTTACAGGTAACCTGGCCTTTCTCTCTAGCTGCCCTTAACATTTTTTTCATTCATTTTGATCTTGAAGAATCTGATGATTGTATGTCTTGGAGAGGACCTTCTTATGGAGTATCTTACTGGGGTTCTCTGCATTTCCTGAATTTGAATGTTGGCCTGGCTAGCTACGTTGGGGGAGTTCTCATGGATAATATTCCTAAAATATGTTTTCCAAATTGGTTCCATTATCTCCATCTCCTTTGGGTATACCAACCAGTCATAGATTTGTTCTCTTTACACAATCCCATATTTCTTGGATGTTTTGTTCATTTTTTTCATTCTTTTTTCTCTATTATTGTCTGCCTGTCTTATTTCAGAAAGGCAGTCTTCAAGCTCTGGATTCCTTTTTCTGCTTGGTCTATTCTGCTATTAATACTTGCGATTGCATTATAAAATTCTTGTATTGTGTTTTTCAGTTCTATCAGGCTGGTTACATTCTTCTCTGCACTGGTTATTTTGTCTGTCAGCTCATGCAATGTTTTACCATGACTTTTTAGCTTCCTTGCATTAGGTTAAAACATGCTTCTTCAGCTCAGTGAAGTTTGTTTTTGTCCATATTCTGAATTCTACTTTTGTCATTTCAGTCATCTAAGCCCAGTTTCAAACCATTGCCAGAGAGGTGATGTGGTCATTTGGAGAAAAGAGGGCACTCTGACTTTTTGCATTTTCACCATTCTTGTAGTGATTCTTTCTCATCTTTGTGGGCTTACCTACCTTTAGTATTTTAAGTTGCTGACCTTTGGATGAGTTTTTTTTCTTTTAACAGTGGCCACTCTTCTGTAGGGTTGTTGTGGTTTGCTGGGAGTCCTCTTCAGTCCCTAGTCACCTCAGATTTTCCATTCCCTGGAGGTATCACCAGTGAAGGCTGAAAAACAGGAAAGATGGAAGTCTTCCCATTCCTCTGGGAGCTCTGTCTTAGGGAGGTACAGACTTGTTGCCAACCTGAATGTACCTGTAGAAGGTGGCTGGAGATCCCAGTTGGGAAATCTCATCCAAACAAGAGGAACAGAATCTGAGACCTGCTTAAAGAAGCAGTCTGGGCATGCTGTTATAGACCAGCTGTGCTGTGCTGGGGTACTGCTTCTGCCCCCAGTTGGATTGTACTCTTTAAAGCCTGGAGACTGGAACAGTTAAGTCACCAAAATAGCAGTGATGGCAGCCCATTCTTCCTTCTGGAAGCTCTGTCCCAGAACATTTTCAAATCTGTTAGCCAGAGAACACTGGTGGGGGTGGCTGGAGGCTCCAGCTGGGAGGTCTTGCCTATTGAAGAGAAACAGATCAGGGACCTGCTTAAAGAAGCAGTCTGGCCACATTTTTGCAGAGCAGCTGTGCTGTCCTGGGGTATTCCTTCCACCCATGGTCAGTTTGGACTCTCCAAAGCCTGCAGACTAGAACGGTCAAGTGATCCACAAAGCAAAGATGGTGACTCACCCCTAACCCAGGGAACTCTGTCCCAGAAGCATTCACATTTCTGTTGGCCAGAGAACACCATGGGGATGACTGGAGGCCCTGGTTGGGAGGTTTCACCCAGTAAGGAGGAGTGGGATCAGGGACCCACTTAAAGAAGCACTCTGGCCATGCTTTTGTCGGGTAGCTGTGCTGTGCTGGGGTATTGCTTCTGACCTGGCTGATTTGGGCTTTCCAAAGCTCACAGGCTGAAACATGTACTAAATCACCCAAACAGTAAAGGTGGTAGTCACCCCTCTCTCTGGGAACTTTTTCCCAGGGAGAATTCAAATCTCTGTCAGCCAGAGAAAACCAGCAGGGATGGCTGGAGTCCCTGGTTGAAAGGCCCTGCACATTAAGGAGAAACAGATTAGGCACCTGCTTAAAGAAACAGGCCATGTTTTGGTGGAGCAGCCGTGCTATGCTGGGAAATCCCTTCTCCCCCTAGTCTGTTTGGACTCTCCAAAGCCTGCAGGCTGGAATGCCTGAGTCATCCAAACAACAAAGATGGTAGCTCACCTTTCCCCCCAGGAACTCCATCCCAAGGAAATTCAAATCTCTGTTTGCCAGAGAACACCAGCAGGGGTGGCTGGTTAATGTCCATCTTGGGCACCCTCTTTTCAGGGGAAGAAAGTAGTATGATTTCTTAGGGCTGCTGTGGTAGTTTGGGAATGTGAACATCCTCCTGGTCAGAACATTCCTACTATGGACCAGAAATTCCCTGCTCCAGACCCCTGGTGGGACAATAACAACACAGATCACTGGAAAAACATGCAGGACCTGAGAAAGATGATAAAAAAAGGAATTTGGGAATCAGTACCCCAAACCCAAAATCTTTCTAAAGTATCTGATATACAGCCGGAAAAGGATGTAGAGCCTATTAGGTTCCTCGACAGACTGAGGGAACAAATGAGACAATATGCAGGCCTCAATTTGGATGATCCCCTTGGGCAAGGAATGTTGAAACTCCAATTTGTCACAAAAGTTGGCCAGACATTTCAAAAAAATTACAAAAGATAGAAAATTGGGAAGACTGTCCCCTAAGTGAACTTCTCAGGGAAGCTCAGAAGGTATATGTGAGGAGAGACAAAGAAAAGCGGAAACAAAAGACAAAATTTATGCTATCCACCTTCCAACAGATGGCTCCAAACCCATGTACTTCTAAACAGAGCTTCCAGGGAGCCAGAAACTATAAACAGTCCAAAACTTCCTTTAAAGGACCCCAGCCTCCATCTGGAGGACCAAGGCCCTCATTTACCAGGCCCCCTGAAGAGTATGGGGGAGCAGGGTCAAAGAATCCCAGAACTAGGAGGAAGGGCAACATGGGTGCTACAGATGTGAAAGAACAGGTCACGTCAAGAGAGAATGTCCCGAACTAAGAAAGGAGAAAGAAGCCCTTCCACTAGTGACTTTCGAGGAAGAGTAGGGAGGTCAGGGGCTCTGTCTCTTTTATCTTGAGTCCCACCAGGAGCCCTTGATAAACTTAGAGGTGGGACCTAAACATGAGCTTCTCACCTTTTTAGTCAATTCAGGGGCTGCTTGCTCCTCTGTTTGTTTCCCCCCACCTAATGTTGTCTGCTCCTCAGAAGAACTTTTAGTCTCTGGAGGAAAAGAAGGATTTAAAACAAAAATTTTAGAAAGCACAGAAGTCAGATACCAGGATTGCTCAGCTCATATTCAGTTCTTGTTAATCCCTGAAGCAGGGACTAATTTATTGGGGAGGGATTTCATGTTAAAGTTAGGCATAGGTCTACAAGTCAGCCCAAGAGGATTCCTCACCTCATTAAACCTACTCACCACTGGAGATGAAAAATACATTAATCTTAATGTCTGGTCCAAAGAAGGGAACCAAAGAAAACTCTGAGTCCCTCCAATCCACATCAAATTAAAAACCCCTGGAGAAGTAGTAAGAAGGAAGCAATAACCCATTCCTTTAGAGGGCAGGATAGAGTTGAAACCCATAATTGAAGACCTTATTAAAGATGGGCTTCTCAAGCCCTGTATGTCTCCTCATAACACCCCAATACTGCCAGTCAAGAAATCAGATGGGCCATACTGGCTGGTACAGGACTTTAAAGATACCAACCAAATAGTCCAGACTACCCACCCCATTGTCCCCAATCCTTACACCATTCTCAGCAAGATTCCGTATAATCATCATTGGTTTACTGTAATAGATTTGAAGGATGATTTTTGGGCATATGCCCTGGCTGAAGATAGCTGAGATACATTTACTTTTGAGTGAGAGGATCCCTATTCAGGGCGGAAACAACAGTATTGATGGACAGTCTTGCCCCAAGGGTTCACAGACTCCTCTAATCTTTTTTGCCAAATTTTGGGACCAGTATAAGAAAAAGTTGTCATCCCAAAACAAGTATGCTTGCTTCAGTACGTGGGTGATCTTCTTATATCTGGTGTAGATATAAATATTTTCTCTATATGTGGTGAAGATATAGAGAAGGTAACTGACTTCTCTACACATATTCTTAGCCATCTGCAGTTTGAGGAGCTATGAGTCTCAAAAAAAAGCTTCAGTAGGTAAAGCCCGAAGTTAAATATTTAACCCACTTAATAAGCGCAGGAAAGTGAAGAATAGGGCCTGAACGAGTTGAGGGAATTTTGTCCCTACCCTTGCCTCAAACTAATAACTCAGAAAACTTTTAGGGTTAGTTGCATACTGCTGCTTATGGATTGACTCATATGCACTACACTGTTATATCAAAAACTTGCCCAGGAGAAGCCTGTCTTCTGTGGAGTTCTAAGGAAGCTGATGAGGTTGAAGAGCTGAAAGAAAGGCTCATAGCCGCCCTGTTTTAGCCTTACCCTCCCTAGAAAAGCCATTTCACCTTTTTGTCAATGTGGACAGTGGAGTAGCTTTAGGAGTGCTTAATCAAGAACACAGAGGCCACCAGCAGCCCGTGGCCTTCCTATCAAAGGTCCTAGATCCAGTGACTTCTGGATGGCCTCACTGCATCCAGTCCATTGTGGTTCTGGCAATATTAGTCGAGGAAAGCAGAAAGTTACCCTTTGGAGGAAAATTGACAGTAAGCATGCCTCACCAAGTTAAAGCCATCTTAAACCAGAAAGCAGGGAGATGGTTTACTGACTCAAGAATCTTAAAGTATGAGGCCATTCTTTTAGAAAAAGATGATCTAACATTAACCACTGATAATTCAGTCAAGCCAGAAGGTTTCCTAACAGGGAATTCAAATCTAAGAAGAGAGCACACATGTTTAGATTTGATTGGTTACCATACAAAGGTTTTACCATACCTAGGAGAAACTCCCTTCAAGATGGGACAGCACTTATTTATAGATGGTTCCTCCCAGGTAACTGAGGGAAAAAAATTGGGTATTCAGTAATTGATGGAGAAACTCTTGTAGAAATAAAGAATATTGCCTAACAGTTGGCCTGCTCACATGTGTGAGCTGTTTGCACTCAGCCAAACCTTAGAGTACTTACAGAACCAGGAAGGAACCATCTATACTGATTCCAAGTATGCCTTTGGAGTGGCCTATACATTTGGAAAAATTTGGACTTAATGAGGTCTCATTAATAGTAAAGGTCAAGACCTGGTTCACAAGGAGCTAATCACCCAAGTATTGAATAATCTTCAGTTGTCGGAAGAAATAGCTATTGTCTAGCAAAGACTTGAAACCAACCCAAATGCCCATCAGTGATAGACTAGATAAAGAAAATGTGGCACATATACACCATGGAATACTATGCAGCCAAAAAAAACGATGAGTTCATGTCCTTTGCAGCGACATGGATGAAGCCGGAAACCATAATTCTCAGCAAACTGACACAAGAACAGAAAACCAGACACCTCATGTTCTCACTCATAAGTGGGTGTTGAACAATGAGAACACATGGACACAGGGAGGGGACCATCACACACTGGGGCCTAGTGGGGAGTGGGGGTGCTAGGGGAGGAATAGCAGGGGGTAGGAGGATTGGGGAGGATAATATCAGGAGAAATACCTAATGTACATGATGGAGGAATGGATGCA
The DNA here is from genome assembly GCA_963573385.1 of Cacajao melanocephalus. Taxonomy (NCBI): domain Eukaryota; kingdom Metazoa; phylum Chordata; class Mammalia; order Primates; family Pitheciidae; genus Cacajao; species Cacajao melanocephalus. The sequence continues at coordinate 69,931 of CAUYLG010059062.1, forward strand.
GCAAACCACCATGGCATATATATACCTATGTGACAATTCTGCACAATCTGCATATGTACGCCAGAACTTAAAAAAAAAAGTTTTCGCTTAAAAAAAAAAAAAAGCTATTGTCCATGTTCTCAGACACCAGAAAAGTCTTTCTTTTGAAAGTCAAGGAAATAACCTAGCAAATCAGATAGCCAAATTAGTATGATTCTGGTTATTTTGCACATTAGTTGATATAGTTTCTTCATAATGTCATTTTGGTCTTTATATTTTGGTGTGTTTTTGCAGTGGCTGGTACCAGTTTTTCTTTTCCATGTTTAGTGCTTCCTTCAGGAGCTCTTGTAAGGCATGCCTAGTGGTGACAAAAATCCATCAGAATTTGTTTGTCTGTAAAGGATTTTATTTCTCCTTCACTTATGAAGCTTAGTTTGGCTGGGTATGAAATTCTGGGTTGAAAAGTCTTTGGATCTGCCAAGACGGGCAGATCACGAGGTCAGGAGTCTGAAACCAGCCTGACCACTATGGTGAAACCCTGTGTTACTAAAAATATAAAAATTAGCCAAGTGTGATGGTGCACACCTGTAATCCCAGCTACTCAGGAGCCTGAGGCAGGAGAATCACTTGAACCTGGGAGGCAGAAGTTGTAGTGAGCCGAGATTGCACCACTGCACTCCAGCCTAGGCAACAAAGCAAGACTCCATTTCCAAAAAAAAAAAAAAGACTTCTATTAGTTTAATCTATGCAGTTAATTGCTGTTCTGCTTGATATTCATCAACATTTCAACTCTTCATGAGTCCTGATTTTCCTCTATCCTGATGTCAGTATCTCCTAAGTTATCAGAAACCTACATTCAAGGCTGGGTGCAGTGAGTGTCTCACACCTGTAATCCCAGTACTTTTGGAGCCCCAGGTGGACAGATCACTAGAGGTCAGGGGTTTGAGACCATCCTGGGAAACATGGTGAAACACATATCTACTAAAAATGCAAAAATTAGCTGGGCATGGTGACAGGCACTTGTGATCCCAGCTACTTGAAAGGCTGAGGAATGAGAATCGCTTGAGCTCAGGAGGCAGATGCTGCAGGGAGCTGCAATCACACCACTGCATTCCTTCCTGGGAAAGGGAATGAGACCCTGTCTCAAAAAAAAAAAAAAAGAAAAGAAACTTGCATTCAAGAGCAAATGTTAAAGTTTTACAGCTGATGAGAAAACCACCTTCTAAAGAAGACCAAAACAAAAACAACAATTGTTCATGGATGACAAAAAGGTTTGGGGCAACTATAATCAAAGACACAATTGACAAGGAAATTTGCTTACCTCTGTGGCACAAAATAATTTAAAATAACAATTATAATCATAATTGATGATGTACATTAAATCATATGACAATTATAGGCATTTCCCATAATTTTGGAACACATCCCAATAACATATTTATACAAATACAGCCCTAAGAAACAAAACACTATTTTATATCTGATAATGCTTCCTGTATAATTTTTATATTTAGTCATTTTAGGACTTTAGGGAACCTAATAGCTTAAAGGTTTAGTTAGGTCAGAAAAATACATAGTTTATAATGTCATTTTGGAAAGTTTGTCAAATATCAAAGTTTAAAACACTTTATATCACAAAATAAGATCAGAGGCCATCATAAATTAAGTCATTCATTTAACCAAAGTGATAACTCAAGGATTATAAATAAAGGTAAGAACGTTCATTCTTTGAGAGAGGTGACTTAATTTTCCAAACAAGTAGCCTAATAAGATTAGTTTTTCAAAATTTTATGAACATTCTATGAAATTATAATCTTGATCATAATATACAACTTCTTTTATATCTTTTATTAAGGAGTCAGTTAATGCTTTAAGAAACTTTGTTAATCTGACACAGGGGCCCATATTCTGGTCTTGCATCAGTGTGCCTTTGACATTAATGGTTAATTTATAGAGAAATTGAACTTATTTTATCTCTCAAAAATAGCCCTTACAATCTCACATACTCAACTCTTCCACAATAGTCGCTGGACCTTGAGGAGTTGAATAGTTTAAATTTTCTGGCCCTGGGTCTGAGGAATGCAGTTTATTCTGATTGGCATATTCTAATGGGCCTGAAGATGAGGCTTTAATTCCTCTTTTTATGTATTTGCCTACTTGGGAAATTTCATACAAACAAGATCACAATATGTGTGCTCTTGTGTCTGATTTGTTATACTTAGCATAATGTCCTCCAGGTGCATCTAGGTCATAGCATGAATCAATATGTCCTTGCTTCAACGTTTCACTTGATTACTGGGTCAATTTGGAAAGTCATAAGCCTGTCGGAGCCTGCGGTTTTCTTGTGTAAACTGAAATACTGCATACACAACTTTTCACATGGGTTGATATGATGGTTAATTCCAGGTCATAACTTGACTAAATTAAGGAACACCTACATAACTGGTAAAAATTACCTCTATCTGTGTCTTCAGGGTGTTCCCAGAGGAGAATGGCTTGTGAGTCACTGGACTGCGTAGGGAAGATCCACCCTCAACGTGGGCTAGCACCAGGCTTGCCCTCATGATACATAGCCTTCACATCAATGGTCATCCACATTTCTTTGCCCACTATTTATTTAAGTAAATAAATCCTGAGTTTCCCTTTAAAAACAAATCTGGGTCTACCTTCAATAGAATTCATCAATGCAACCTCAGGAAGTACTCTGAGTTAGCTAACCATTAATCAAGTTAACTGTTACCCTGTTTCTATAGTTATCTCCAAGAAAGTTACATTGCTCTGTTTCTATCTCTATTCTTTCTAAGATCTAAGAACCAGAAATGCGGTGTCTCAAAGATTCCATATATGATAGGCAATATATGCAATATAAGCAGTCAGTATTTAAGATTTTGTAGGGCTTGGTATTATTTTTAGACCCAGGAGTCAAAGCCCTGTTACTCAATGTCATGAAGACTTTAATTTTGCACATACAAGAAGATAACAAATATAATAACCTTCATTGAAAATTTTTTTAATCTCAGTGTTTTCTAAGCAATGAAACATAAAATCTTCTAGGCAGGTTACCAAAAGGCAAAAAACAAACAACAAAACCTTCTGCAGTACACAGAATATTATGTTCAAAGAAAACATTTCCTTTAGACCTTTAAGAAAACATTGTTAGCATCAGGCAACCATAACAAACAAACAAACAAAAAACCTGGAACCCAAGGATAACAAACTTATACGACTTGAAAATGAGTGAAGGGAGGTGTTAATATTTTGTGCCTTTCAAAAAGGGAGAGAAAACCAAAACTAGTGAAATGCAATAAAAATTGAATTTGGGGTTAAACTTTAATAAATAAAATATTTTATAATTTATTGAATAAATCTATTCCTTAAAATTTTATTTTTCTAACCAATTATTTAGGGTATAAGTGTTTTTTTACATCAAACCCAATCTACAGAAAGACCATTATCATTTCCCTTTAACTACAGACAACTTGATTATATAAAAATTTATTTTATTTGTTTAATAATCTTCTTACAGTGACTTATACAGACAACTTATGACATGATTGGACTTCCTAGTTTGTCCTAAACATCACTCTTTCTTAAACAACTAGTCATTTTATTCTAGGACTAAATTTATTATACAAGATTCTTTCTCATATTATTTCTCTTTAAGCTGTCTTACAAAAAAACTCTATTTCTTTTCTTTTTTTCTTGGATGCCATTAAAGAAATATTTTATTTTGTCTGTATTATTGTAGATGCTAGTACCCTTAGTTTAATAAAACTACCACATGATCTTTATTTTAAAATCTTGTTACAAGCATTCCTATACACCAATAACAAACAAACAGAGAGCCAAATCAAAAGTGAACTCTCATTCACAACTGCTACACAGAGAATAAAATACCTAGGAATACAACTAACAAAGGATGTAAAGGACCTCTTCAAGGAGAACTACAAACCACTGCTCAAGGAAATGAGAGGATACAAACAGATGGAAAAACATTCCATGCTCATGGTTGGGAAGAATCAATATGTGAAAATGGCCATACTGCCCAGAGTAATTTATAGATTCAACACTATCCCGATCAAGCTACCAATGACCTTCTTCATAGATCTGGAAAACACCACTTCGCACTTCATATGGAACCAAAAGAGAGCCCACATAGCCAAAACAATCCTAAGCAAATAGAAAAAAAGCTGGAGGCATCATGCTACCTGACTTCAAACTATACTACAAGGCCACAGTAATCAAAACACCATGGTGCTGGTACCAAAACAGAGACATAGACCAATGGAACAAACAGTGGCTTCAGAAGCAACACCACACATCTACAATCTCCTGATCTTTGACAAACCTGACAAAAACAAGCAATGGGGAAAGGATTCCCTGTTTAATAAGTGGTGTTGGGAAAACAGGCTAGCAATGTGCAGAAAGCAGAAACTAGATCCCTTCCTGATACCTTACACTAAATTTAACTCCAAATGTATTAAAGATCTAAACATAAGACCTAACACCATAAAAACCCTAGAAGAAAACCTAGGCAAAACCATTCAGGACATAGGCATAGGCAAGGACTTCATGGCTAAAACACCAAAAGCAATGGCAACATAAGCCAAAATAGACAAATGGGATTTAATTAAACTCCAGAGCTTCTGCACAGCAGAAGAAACAATCATTAGAGTGAACTGGCAACCAACAGAATGGGGAACAAATTTTGCAATCTACCCATCTGACAAAGGGCTAATATCCAGAATCTACAAAGAACTGGCTAATATCCAGAATCTACAAAAAACAAATTTACAAGAAAAAAACAAACCCATTCAAAAGTGGGCAAAGGATATGAACAGACACTTCAAAAACAGACGTCTATGAGGCCAACAAACATATGAAAAAATGCTTATCATCACTGGTCATTAGAGAAATGCAAATCAAAGCTACATTGAGATAGCATATCATGCCAGTTGGAATGGCGATTATTAAAAAATCAGGAGACAACAGATGCTAGAGAGGATGTGGAGAAATAGGAACACTTTTACACTGTTGGTGGGAGTGTAAATTAGTGCAACTATTGTGGAAGACAGTGTGGCGATTCCTCAAGGACCTAGAAATAGAAATACCATTTGACCCAGAAATCCCATTACTGGGTATATACCCAAAGAATTGTAAATTGTTCTATCATAAAGACACTTGCACACGTATGTTCACTGAGGCACTGTTTACAATAGCAAAGACTTGGAACCAACCCGAATGTCCATCAATGATAGACTGGATAAAGGAAACGTGGCACATATACACCATGGAATACTACACAGCCATAAAAAATGATGAGTGTGTGTCCTTCATAGAGACATGGATGATTCTGGAAACCATCATTCTCAGCAAACTGACACAAGAACAGAAAACCAAACACTGCATGTTCTCACTCATAGGTGGGTATTGAACAATGAGAACACGTGGACACAGGGAGGGGAGCATCACACACTGCAGACAGTTGGAGGGGACTAGGGAAGGGACAGCGGGGGATGGGGAGGGTGGGGAGGGATAATGTGGGGAGAAATACCAGATATAGGTGATGGGGGAGATGAAGGCAGCAAACCACCTTGCCATGTATGTATCTATGCAACAATCCTGCATGTTCTGCACATGTACCCCAGAACCTAAAGTACAATTAAAAAAAAAATCTTGTGTTAGCATGCCCTCTCACTACTCCTATTCAACATAGTATTGGAAGTTCTGGCTAGGGCAATCAGGCAAGAAACAGAAATAAAGGATATTCAATTAGGAAAAGAGAAAGTCTAATTGTCTCTGTTTGAAAATGACATGATTATATGTTTAGAAAACCCCATCATCTCAGCCCAAAATCTCCTTAAGCTGATAAGCAACTTCAGCAAAGGCTCAGGATACAAAATTAATGTGCAAAAATCACAAGCATTCCTATACACCAATAACAGACTAAAAGAGAGCCAAATCATGAGTGAACTCCCAGTCACAATTTTATTCTCCAAAGAGAATAAAATGCCTAGGAATACAACTTACATGGCATGTGAAGGGCCTCTTCAAGGAGAACTACAAACCACTGGTCAAGGAAATAAGAGAGGACACAAACAAATGGAAAAATATTCCATGCCCATGGATAAGAAGAATCAATATTGTTAAAATGGCCATACTGCCCAAAGTAATTTATAGATCCAATGCTATTTCCATCAAGCTACCATTGACTTTCATCACAGAATTGGAAAAAACTACTTTAAATTTCACATGGAACGAAAAAAGAGCCTGCATAGCCAAGACAATCCTAAACAAAAACAATAAAGCTGGAGGCATCACACTACCTGACTTCAAACTATACTATAAGGCTACAGTAACGAAAACAGCATGGTACTGGTACTAAAGTAGAGATATAGACCAATGGAACAGAACAGATGCCTCAGAAATAACACCACATATCTACAATTATCTGATCTTTGACAAACCGGACAAAATCAATGAGGAATGAATTCCCTATTTAATAAATGGTGTTGGGAAAACTGGCTAGTCATATGCAGAAAGCTGAAACTGGATCCCTTTCTTACCCCTTATACAAAAATTAACTTAAGATGGATTAAAAACTTAAACATAAGACCTAAAACTATAAAAACCCTAGAACAAAATCTAGGCAATACCATTCAGGACACAGGCCATGGGCAAAGACTTCATAACTAAAACACCAAAAGCAATGGCAACAAAAGCCAAAATAGACAAATGGGATCTAGTTTAACTAAAGAGTTTCTGCACAGCGAAAGAAATGATCAGCAGAGCAAACAGGCAACCTACAGAATGGCAGAAAATTTTTGCAATCTATCCATCTGACAAAGGGCTAATATCCAGAATCTACAAAGAACTTAGATGAATTTACAAAAAAACAAACAAACAACCCTATTAAAAAGTGGGTGAAGGATATGAACAGACACTTCTCAAAAGAAGACATTTATGCAGCCAACAAACATATGAAAAAATGCTCATCATCACAGGTCATTAGAGAAATGCAAATCAAAACCACATTGAGATACCATCTCACACCAGTCAGAATGGCCTTCGTTAAAAAATCTGAAGACAACATGCTGGAGAGGATGTGGAGAATGTGTATACATACACACATATATACAATTATATCTTAGTTCATAGTCAACGAATGCCTAGAACAGACATGGTACAGAGCATGAATTAAGGGATAAACAGCTTTTACATATATAAGCATATCTTGCTTATAGTCGGAGGACTGTCTAGAGCAGACACGGTACAGAGCATGATTTAAGGGAAAAACAGTTATACCAGGACAAGAATATGGCCCAGGTGGCAGCATTCAGTATTGTAAGGATACCCACTGCATGGCAGGCTTGGAGCAAGAGCCTCTCCTCCTGAAAAGGGAGTTGTAGTACCTTGCGTCCAGTTCTTGTGGAAGGCTGGAAGGCTGCCCTCACACCAGCACTCCCACGAGCTTCCGAGGGCTTAAAACTCCTCCGGTATAATCGCGCCTTGGTAACTGCGTAACTTGTCAGCTCTCTAGCTACTATGCTGCTCAGAGCAACCTCCTACAGAAATCACTGGAAGCTGTCAGCAGGTGGCTATAGACCTGGTCAGCTCTGCTACTATGCTGACTCAAGAGCATCCTCCTATAGAATTCCTTAGAAGTAGCCTGCCCCAGACAAGAGATATTGCACACTGCACTCTTCACTGCGCATGACCCACCTCCTAGCCTCAGTGACCTAATGGGGGTGGATCCCTTGTTTATTGTGCACGTGACTGTCTTGACCCTATCACTGTCCTTAAGATAACCTCACTCACTACCCTTCCCCCCGTCTTGTACCCAATAAATACAGACGCTCCTGGATGTTTGGGGCCTTGCCTGTCTCTGCTCATATGTGGCGTGGCCCCCCGAGCCCAGCGGCTCTTTTCCAGTCCTTCTGTGTCCTGTGTCTTTATTTCTCAAATCCTGTGCCTTAGCACAGTGATAGGGGACACCCCACGACCCTGTAGAGCAGTGGCCTTACAGAAGACAGTGTGGCGATTCCTCAAGGATCTAGAACTAGAAATACCATTTGACCCAGCAATCCCATTACTGGGTATATACTCAAAAGATTGTAAATCATTCTACTATAAAGACACATGCACATGTATGTTTACTGTGGCACTGTTCACAATAGCAAAGACTTGGAAACAACCCAAATGCCCATCAATAATAGACTGGATAAAGAAAATGTGGCACATATACACCATGGAATACTATGCAGCCATAAAATGGATGAGTTCATGTCCTTTGCAGGGACACGGATAAAGCTGGAAACCATAATTCTCAGCAAACTAACACAAGAACAGAAAACCAAACACCACATGTTCTCACTCATTGGTGGGAGTTGAACAATGAGAACACATGGACACAGGGAGAGGAACATCACACATCCAGGCCCGTCACAGGGTGGGGGACTGAGGGAGGGATAGCATTAGGAGAAATACCTAATGTAGTTGAGGGGTTGATGGGTGTAGCAAACCACCATGGCACATGTATACCTACGTAACAAACCTGCACATTCTTCACTTTCACCCCAGAACTTAAAGATTAAAAAAAATAAATAAAAAGTCTTGGGTTAAGCCCTGGAGAAGTTTCATAGGCAAATTCTTCTGTGTAGGCTGGATCAGTAAACATTCCAATATAATCTATCTCCAGGAAGAATGGTCCATCTACTTTATCAGCAGGTAAATCTATAAAAGAGATCTTGTCAAGCAGAAGCTGACTCTGAACATCCTGGATTCTTCCTTGATTAGAGAAAAAAAAAAATTGGAAAAAGGATCTTGACCTCCTGCCAGTAGGGCCCCCCACAGGTGAACATGAAGTAACTACACATCTGATTCTTCCTCTGGATTATATCTGTGTCCTTCCTGATATTCACCATCCAAGGCCAATCATCCTGATGTACATGGAGATACAGAGTATTGAACTGGGACCGATTATAAGACTCTTCCTCTCAAAAGTACCCCTTTGAATTTTGAATATCATTGAACAGCACCCACTTTGGGTAGTCTCCCTGTCTTGAGGCACCTCATAGTTCAGAGTTCCATATAGCAGTGCACTTTGGTTATTCTTGCCCATTTCCAAGAATACTTCACGTCTGCCTACAATCGTCTTATCAGAAGTCACTATCCACTTATCCAAATCTTGTTTCCCCTGGAACTGCCAGACAACCTTGGCTTATTCCAGCAAGATCTCATGCAGAGGGCAGCTTTCCGGTCCTAACCAATGATTCACAATTTCATCCTTCAAATGCCTAAAATGGTCCTTTATTTTATCTCTAATTGCTTTATCAAAACTAACTTCAGGCTTCTCCTCAGGAGAAGTTATATGTAAAGCAACTTCTTTCTGGTGATGCCCTTGAAAACCTCCTTCAGTCTTCCTCTGTGAGGAGGCTTTTGCCAGAAGTCACTGGTTTTTGAAGACTACTGGGATATTCTGCAAAGTGAATACCCAAAAATGAATGCAAGGCAGCAGTTGGATTAGAGCATTTTCTGAGACTATAAGTGCCATGCAGCAATTTGTGAACCAAAGCCGTGATACAAAAAAAATCAAAATGTAAGTTGCCCAACCTCCAGAGGCTGGACATTCACCGCACTGGGGAGAAAACCTCTTTATTTCTTTTACATCTCTCTTTATATCTCTCTTATTTCCTGGTTTCTTTTATCTTGTTTAATGTAAAACCTTTACATAAGCTTTGAATTAGACAAAAGAGTGTGTATCTTTTTTAAAAAGAACACACCTTTAGAATTTTTTTTACAATATATTTTGTTGAAAAACCCAAATAATAAAATATCTATTATTTAATATTTAGATTTGAAATTATGACAATTTTGTCTACATGTACTCATCCCAGTACATCCACCTAATTATCTTGTGTTAATCACTTACCTACATTGTTTATGAAACTGTGATAGGCATTGTTTAAAATTATGAAACCACCATAACTGAGACAGTTAAAAAGATCTAACCTAACTGACTCCGTGTTACTTCTAATCTCCAAACTGTCCTTGTTCATTCCTGGGCAGAGGCCAAAAGAACTGTGGAGGAACTCACTTTATAGTTCAGCTTTGAAACAAAGAGATAAGAGTACTTTCCCAAAACAAACCTCCTTAGTGCCTATGGACTAGACTGCCTAAAGCCACAAGATTAGAACTTATGACAATCTGACTAAATTCAAGATAGAGCTATTTTATTAATTAAAGATTATACAACCAAAAGTCATTCTGTTTTGTCTGTGTTTACGTTTTTGCAACTCCTATGTCAAATGTTGACACCTTATAGTATTTGGCAGGGATAAGTATGAAATTGTTTGATCTATAAATGCAAATAAAAATGTATGCTGGCTATTCTTAAGACATTTCTAATATTACTTTATTAATAATTTTAAGCCTAGCTTATTTAGTAAAGATTTTACTTAAGTCACATAAACCTGAAAAAGCATTTGAGTAGTCTTTCTTTTTTCTGATAAAGTATTTGATGTACATGCTATTTTTCTTTAAGCCAATTAATTAGAGCTTTTTTAAATATATATTTTCAGTAGTGAAACATTGTGTACATAACACATAAATACATAGATGTATTAGACATGCTGATAGAAGCACATCTTATTGATCCACAAAAAAAGTTCTTTTTTCCTATCATACACTTTCAGATTCTTGGTAACCTGTTTCACAGCCCTAGGGAGTTGTCAGCTAAATACCCTTAAATTTGCATATTAAAGGAAACAACTCAGATGGATATCAAATAGAAAATTTGCATCATAAAAGGATGAGGAGAAAAAGTCTGGTATGCTAGAAGGAAATTAAAGAGGGATGCCAAATCAAACATAAAATTCTAAAAATCTATCATAGGATTGTATAAGGAGACCAATTTTATTTAGATAGGGACTATCTATCCTTTAATCGGCTCTCTGAGCTCTGGGCAGAAATCCACATTGAATGCTGGGTATCCAAAAAGGGAGAATTACTATGAGGCTAGACCATGTGATGTTTTACAAAAAAAATATCTATTTTTTAAAAATGACATTTCTAACTGCCTAAACTATACTCTTCTTTAAAACTCGAAGAGTAGCCTCTGTTGCAATAACTATTTTAGTCAATAAATCAGGTAACACAGCACAAAGGCAAGCACTTTAAGAGCTGAGATGAACTTTTCTGTTTACAAACTTGGGGTTTGATAAGGAAAAACATGTTTCTCCTCCAAGGGAGTTGCATCTTCTCCATTTTCTTTAAGGAACCCCAGACTGTTATACAGTATGTTTTGTCTGTCATGCAGCAGAGGGTGTAAGAGAAAGGAGAGACAGCAGAAGTAAATGAAGAAAACTCCAGTCAGCTGAAAAGAAAAAAAACTTTTGCTCAACATAAAAAACAAAACAAGGTAGAGCTGGTAAAACACAATGAGAAAGAAAGCAAAACAACATCAAAAACAGAAACCAACAACAAAAAGAACAGTTAAGCAAAACAAATGATCACACAACTTAAATGATTATGGAGTACTCTACTGGTAAGGAGAAATTTAGACCAGCTGGTTGTTACTCTTATCTTTAGCCAAGACAATCCCCAACTCAGTTAATTATCTAGGGATGGGTCACAGGTTGAAGACTGCTCTCTACCATTAGGGGAGCAGGGAAAAAAAACTTTATCTTTCCTGTTGGAAGCAAGCTCCAACTCTATAAAGGAGTTGCCTTCTTCCACTGTTACAGAAGACGGAAAATCTGGCCTTTGTGTGTGTTAGAAGCAAGTAAAACTCTAAAGAAACAAACAAAAAACAGAGTTGTATGGCAAAATAAACTTTTGGTATCAACTGAATTTTGCAAAATCAGTGATTCTCTGGAGGGGGTATTCCAGGCCACAAATTGTCCTATTTATTTGAGCCATAAAGATAGCTTTAGCTGATGCCATGCACTGATACAAGATTTGGCAAAGGTCAGGTACTGATACTTAGAATCTCTTTGTGGTTACCAAAATGTGAACCCTGAAAATCTGACACAGGTCTAGTCAATGTAGAATGTTTATTTTACCACAACTGAGGATGCATGCCCATGACACAACCTCAGCAGGTCCTGATGACATGTGCTTAAGGTGGTCAGGGCACAGTTTTGTTTTATTCATTCTAGGGAGACATGAGACATCAATCAGCATATGCAAGATGAACACTAGTAGTTTGGTTTGGAAAGATGGAACAACTGGAAGCAAACTCAGGAAGACTCAAAGTGAAGAGGGGGCTTCCGGGTCATAGGCAGATAAGAGACAAATGGTTGCATTCTTTAAAGTTTCTGATTAGCCTCTCCAAAAGAGGCAATCAGATATGCAAGTATCTCAGCGAACAGATTGGTAACTTTAATTAGAATGGGAGGCAGGTTGACCGTAAGCACTTCCCAGCTTGACTTTTCCTTTTAGCTTAGTGGTTTGGGGGCCCCAAGATTTATTTTCCTTTCACAGCAGGAATAATAAAGACCAGGCTGGAAAAGCCGTGGTGTTTTTTATGATGGCTGGTGAACAGATGTTTTGAAGAGATTTCTTTCCCCAGCAATACAATTACACACCTGAGGCATTTGCAAGATAAATCTGTGGTCAAGCATGAAAATGTCTACTTTCTTACCCAAAGGCAGGTAGGAAAACCAGTTCTAAAATTTAGGAAGCAAGTGGAAATAGGTCACCAGTTGAATGTCTTCTCTATGCCCTGCACTTGGCTGTGCTTTCATGGATAGTGTGGTGTCTTATTAGAGCTTCTGTTCAGAAAGAGGAATTAAGATAGCAATTATATATAATTTAAAAGGATGCGACTACTCAAGCATTGTAGAGATGTGGATAGATAGGACATATGACAGAATCTAAGACCTATTTATGTAATCATTCAGGATGTTTACAGGGGACAGATTACTGAAGAAATTCTGAAGGATAAAAAAGAAAATTTCTTCTAAGATGTCAAAAGTGAATGTGAGATTGTTAGGTGTAAAAGAAAAAATTATTCAGACACTCTGCAAATGGTAATACTGTTCAAGAGAATTGCAATGGAGGGGAGAGACTGACCTTAACTCTCCAATATAGCAAGGACTGTTGGTTTTGTACTCAACTATCAGAGTAAGAGGATCAGTGGGTGGGAAACCACAAACAGAAACTTGATTAAGGGTAGAACCCTGATAAAGGCAGACCAAGGACTTAAACATTAAGGGTATGATAAAAGAAAATTTTCAGCTGAATTAAATTTAAAGGAGTTTAATTGAACAATAAAAGATTCACGGGCAGCCTACAGAATCACAGCAGATTCAGACTCCAGTGCAGCCACGTGGTGGAAGGAGATTTATAGACCAAAAAAAAAAAAAAAAAAAAAAAAGAAAGAAAAAGAAAAGGAAATGACATACAGAAATCAGAAGTGAAGTACAGAACAGCGAGATTAGTTCCAGGGTTGGCATTTGCCTTATTTAAACACAGTTCAAACACTCAGCAGTTTGAATGAATGATTGAAGTATGGCTGCTGGGATTGGCCAAGACTCAGCTATTGTTACAGGTTCATACTCCTAAGTTAGGTTTTCAATCTTGGCTACCTATTAAGTTAGGTTGCAGTTCGTCCACAGTGACTCAAATATAGAAGTACAGAGTCCTTCTCAGGCCATATTTAGTTCACTTTAACAGGTGGATGATGAGGAACATGATTAGATATCAAGGATAGGGGAATTCTCATGAAACCTAATTAGCAAGTTCTTGCTAAAAGTGGATGTGGCAAGGATGGACACAGAAGTCTAAGGTCCAGGCCTAGGAAAGAAGAAGGCTCAGGGAAGCATAAGTAAAATCAGATTAAGGAGAGGATCTTTGCCAGATGGCAGGATTTGTGACTGGCATCTAGAGGCCAGTGATGCTGCTAAATATTTTCCTGTGCAAAACACTCCCCCAGCCACACACCCACATGTACACACAGAGCAAAGAATTATCCTCAGCTCTCTTCACTTTTAATCAAGCTTTTTAAACAGTAAATGCAAGACACATAGATTATCTAAATTAAGGTAAAAGCCATTACAAAGATGAAGTAGGAACTGATTTAGGGGATATTTTGGAGGAAATATGTAAATGTGGACATTGTGAAGAGGGACTCCCAAGGGTTTTTTAAGTTTCTGGACTTCTGCTTATTATGGACTTGGGTTTCTTCAATAAAATAAGTCACAGCTAAGTTGTATTTACTGATTGACCATGATTAGCTTGTGTAACCTCTCCTTGCCAACTCCTAACGAGCACATGGTATTTCTAAGCCAACATCGCCACCTAGTGGAAATAGAAATCCTCTTCGTCAGACACGTTGCTGGTTCTCTGCAGTACATTGCAGTCTCACAACTTTTCTATTTTGTGCTTTTTTACTGCTACTTCTGTGGACAGGAAAGTTCTGCTTTCAACAATTAGAGGTAACATGTCTTCCACAGCCAGATTTTAGTCCCAATATTGTCCCATAGGAAAACGGCCATGTGGTTTCTATGTTTTAAGGCAACTATTTGGTCTCTGATTAAGACAGTAGTTAATTAGTAAGGGGGTGTTACCTTCAGAAGTTAACTGGAACCATTTTTTTAAGGGTAAATGCTTTAGCACAGGCCACAATAGCAGGTCATCTAGCACACTGCCTCCATTAAAGGAGCCTTGCCCAAAGATGACACAGTGTCTACGGAGATCCGTTTTTCAGGAAGCCAGGCAAATCACACGTTTAGGAAGTCAAAGTGAAGTCACACAAGGCGTATAAGCTAAGATTGTGTGGGTAAGCGTGGTTAAACCACTTAGTTCATCTGGTTCCATGGCTTGGAGGACCACACCTACAACCATGGGCAGTACATTAAACGTGGTGTCAGGATTCAGAAACTAGGGAGGGGAAACAGTCGAAGCATGCTCCATATCTTCTCCTCCACTCTGGGTCATATGGAAAGGAAGGAAACTAAGACGATGCTTAGGATGCTTTTACTCTTGCTTCTTTTTTCCACATGGGTAATAAATTATCTTCCACTTGCACCCCTTTGGAGTGCACTCTGAAACATTCTTAAACTCAGAACTTTGAAGAGAAAAGCAACTAATTTTCTTTTGCTCAAAGGCATGATATTTATACCAAAGCTTTGCAAACGTTGTAAGATCAACCCAGCTGTTTTGGCAATCATATCACTCAGGCCCAGGGAAAATAATTTCCCAAAATTAGAAAAGCAAATTTGAGGGGAAGCATCTGAGGATTGCTTTTATTTGGGGTCCCCTCAAGTTTCCTTCTCATTATAGGATCTTAGGCAAATAATGGGAAACATAGGCTAATTTTCTAAAAACGATGATAGGTATATAGGAGCTTTCCAAGATTCAACTCAGGGGTTTTACCTCACATGGAGGGATGTTATGTTACTCCTAAACCAGACCCTAATGGAAGCTAATGTAGAACAACAAATATTCTCACACTCGTGTAAATGACGAATATTCAAGAAAATTTCAACGGAAGAGACCAAACTCAACTCTAAATATAGCAATGATAGTTGGATTTTTTGTAGCCAATTATCAGAGTAAGGGGGACAGTGAGTGGGAAATTACAAAGAGCAACTCGATTTGGTATCAAGAGTAGAATCCTTGCTAAAGGCAGACCAAAGACTTAGACATTAAGAGTGGAAGCTAAGAAACCGGATCAGGTATTAAGGATGGGGAGATTCTCATTACACTGACTTAGGATTCTTGTAAAAACTGGGTGCAGCAAGGACGGACACAGATGTCCAAAGTCCAGGCCCGGTCAGGAAGAGGGCTCAGCGAAGCCTAAGTAAAGTCTGGCCAAGGAGAGGGTCTTTGCCAGATGGCAGTGTTTTCATCTATTACACTACAGACATTGTGGGCCACATACTAAATTTTCAGAGGGAAGAGGGCTGTCCTGTGCATTGTAGGACGTTTAGCAGCATCCGTGGCCCCTGCCCACTGGAGTCAGTAGCATACTCAAGTGTGACAGCTCGAAATGTCTGCAGTCACTGCTCATTTCCCCTTGAGGTGGGCACCATTTACCCCAGGTGAGAACCCTTGTATTAGACATGGATGAGGAAGAAGGCACATACATAGTCCTGAGGTTTCAGGCAAAGAAAAGTAGGCATGTGTTGGTGTCATGCATTGAGGCAGAGAGAGCTGGTGGAGAAGCATATACAGAAGCTGGGATTATCAAGTGTTAAGAGATACTACAGTGTGAATATAGGAAGAATATGAGAGGTGAGAAACGGGAGTGAAAAATATTTAGCAAGTGCATGTGTGCAGTGGTTTAATGGTGCATTCTGTGTGCTGCTTAAGACTATTTGGTGCCATTATTTTAGCGGGCCTGGATTATTTCACTTAATTTCTTCCAGTTCCCCTCACATTGGCTGCACATGACAGTTTCATTTTTTAAAAAATTATTTGAGCAGTGGGATCAAGAGTATTAGGGCATCCAATAGCCCAAAGGTGGAAGCAGCCCAAGTGTCCATGGATGGATGAACAGATAAACAGAATGTGCTCTATACCTACAGTGGAATATTAGTCACCCTTAAAAGGGGGGAAGTTCTAACACATAGTACCACATGGATGGACCTTGAGGGCATTATGCTGAGTGAAATAAGCCAGGCATAAAATAGTAAATATTGTATGATCCAGTGATAGGATGTTCCTGGTACAGAAAATTTATACATTTAGAGAGAGGGAAAGTAGTGTTCCAAGGGGCTGGTGGAAAGACAATATGCAGAGTTGCTTTTTAATGTTTACAGAGTTTCAATTTTGCAGAGAAAAAAGTTCTGGAGATGGATGGTGGTGATGGTTGCACAATAATGTGCATATTTACACTACTGAACTGTACACCAAACAATGGTTAAGCCAGTCGATTTACATTTAGTGTATTTTGCTGCAATTTAATATTTAACAAGATCATGTTTTAAAAGAATACTAGGACAAAACAAGGTAAAGATGGCCTCATATAAATGAAAGGAACAGAATATCTCTGGTATAAAGCATCAGCTGAATACACTTAAGACAAAATAAGATGAGGAATGAAAACACCAGTTGGACTGGTGAACAGAGGAGTATTGCTGAAATAACACAGTATCTTTAATGTTTAATGGTGGGGTCAATGTCACATTGAAAAAGGTGACACCCTGTTTTGTATTCAGGAACCACTTGAATGTTGGAGATCATCAGTCTGATTCACTCCAAGGGAGATCCTAGGTGGGTCCAATCTGTTGTTCCCTGGTATCGTTCACCATGGATAGAATTTAAACATAAGAAAGAACGTTTACAGAGTCAGAAAGGCCCACACTTCTACCTCCCACCTTCCCATTCAGCTCTTCCCCAAGTTATTCTTCCATTTCAAGGCCAAGGTGAGTTAATAATGGAATGACAGTGCACCTTATTTTTTTCAATAAATGAGAAAAAAGTTCACATTTATTGCCCAGGGTTACTCAATCCTAGAGGCTTCATGTAGAGCTTCTGAAATTATGTATGGGAGGCCTGAGGATAAGGAATAAATTACGTATGGGAGGCCCATGGAAATTCAGTAAGTCATCTTATTGACTTTTCTAATGACTGTGCTTTAGGGACAGAGTTAAAATGTGATTTCCTAAACTATGCATATTAGAAAACCTTGTTCCAGTCTACTGTGTCATATACAACACAATGTTTCTGTTACTTCCCCAGAAAATTCTCAGCCTTTAGTTAAGTAAATCTTGGCTACACCCCAAAACTGAGGCCCCCAACACTGATATGCTCATGTGGAAAGCACCTTAGTTGTAAACCAGCACCTGTATTTCAGAGGAAATACGGGTGTGACACTCATATATGAAACCCAACATGGTTTTTCTAATTATGATATTAATCACGACGTGGGGCATTTCTTCGCCAATTGACAGGTCCACGGGCCTCCCATACATAATTTCAGAAGCTCTACAAGAAGCTTCTAGGATTGAGTAACCCTGGGCAATAAATGTGAACTTTTTTCTTATTACAGATTGTTGCTTAAATCAACACTTACCAAAACTATCAAAACGGTATAAAACTTCCTCCACATATCTTAGGTGATGTGGTAGTAACGGTATTATCAAAATGTTCTAATATTACAGTGCCACATTGCATTAATACTGTGCTATATTTCTATTTGCTTAGTCACTGTCAGCTTCATTTATTTTACTGTATACTCCATGATTTTGAGGATCATGTCAATTTTTTTCCAGTTTTCACTGTTTTACACTGACTTGGCTGGTGCTTAAAACATTGTGGAGATACAAGAAAATACTGGAAAAAATAAATTAAAAAATAAAGTAACAAAAACAGCCTAAAACCAAGCTCTGCAAAACAATCGTGCCTTTATAACAGCAAATTCCAACTTGAACTTTGGCTCCAGACTGTGTCTATTAGCACTTAGCGCCAGATGTTTAAAGTACAGCTTCTGTGTGTTTAAACTGGCAGTACTGATCCTTCCATGTATTTGTTCCTGATTATTTATTAACTTAGACATGCATCCATGCTTTATTTCTTCATACATTTAGGTATTACATTATGTGTCAAGGTTTGAGTCAGGACTGGGAAAAAGGTGATGATTAAGATGACCTCAAGCCACAACCTAAAGAAGTTTACAGATTAGTAGTTGGGAAAAGACAGATAATAAACATACACTTATTTTCTGTGGTGCCAATATAGTTTACTGACAGCCTCCTTAATACCAGATGCCAGTGAGTACTTGGTGCAAACATCTATTATAGGATATGTAATAAATAGATGAAAGGGTGAGACAGGGAGAAAAAATACAAAGTACTGAATTGTCCCAGAAGATAAATGCAGAGTTTGCTGACGGAGTTATGCAGATGGAGGATTTGATAACAGAATCAGTTGTACGCTCTAGATTTTCTCTAAGAGAAAATCTGTGTACCTCACGTATTTCTTTGTGCAATTCTTATAATTTTTACTTTTGCCTACATTATAAAAACTGCCTATGGGATTATTGTTCTTTAAAGAGTCAGTAGTGTTTTACAGCAATTACGTCAGGAGAGAAAACGTTGTGTTTTATATATACTCCTTTACTGTTTCTCAAGTTCATCCCTGGACCTGCACTGTGATTTCTCCACAGACTGAAGGAGTTCCTTTAGAATTGGTTGTCATGTAGGTTGTGGGCAATAAATTCTCATAGCTTTGCATGTTTCTAAAATTACCTTGATTTTCATTCTCATATTTGACGGATATTTTCATAGGATATAGCATGAAGTGTTTTTTTTTTTCTTCACACTTTAAAGACAATTTTCCATTTGTGTTAGGCTTTCATATTTTTGATGCGAAGTCAGGGTTCCTTTTTCTCTTCTATCTCCACTATCTGTAATGTGTCTGTTTTTGTCTGGCCCTATTCAATGACTCAGCTAGATGCCAAGCGTGTTAAGAAATGGTTCATTGTCACAGAGTATATTTGTTAACAAGTTTGGAGAGTGAGGAATAAGAAAGCATAGTCACTGCTATTTGGTAAACATCTCATGATCTTGCCTCATGCATGCATAACCCAGCCCTCCAGCCCTTAGCCCTAAGTGTACAGAGAATCCTCATAGACTTTATCATTACATAATACTTACACATATTTGGGGAGTACATGCAGTATTTTGATACATGCATAAAATGTGTAACAATAAACCTGAGCAATTGGGATTCTCTCACTCTAAACATTCACTCTTGTTTATGTCGAGAACATTCCGATTTCTCTCCTCCAGCGATTTTAAACTACACCACAATATATTGTTAGCTATAGTTGCTCTACTATACTATTAAACGCTAGATCTTATTCCTTCTGTCCAATTGTATTTTTGTACCTGAGAACTAACTTCTTTTCTCCCCCTATTCCTTCCCAGCCTCTGGAAGCCACCAGTCAACTCTCTACCTCCATGACATCCATATTTTTAGCTCCCACATATGACAACATGTAATATTTGTCTTTCAGTCCCTGGCTTATTTCACTTAATATAATGCCCCAAAGTTCCATCCATGTAGCAACAAATGACATGATTTCATCTGTTTTAATGACTGAATAATATTCCATTGTATGTACTACATTGTCTTCATCAAATGGCCAAGAGGTACATGAAAAACTGTTAAACATCACTGATCACCAGGGAAATGCAAATAAAAAGCACAATAAGATATTCTCTCATCTCAGTTAAAATGGCTTTTATTAAACAGAAAAAATAAATAACAGATGCTGGCGAGGATGTGGAGAATGAGAAACTCTCCTACACTATTAGTGTGAATACAAGTTAGTACAACCACTATGGAAAACAGTGTGGTTCTTCCTTGAAAAACTAAAAACAGAATTAGCATATGATCCAGCAATCCCACTGTTGAGTATGTATCCAAAAGAAAGAAAACTAGTGTGCCAAAGACATATTTGTGTTTACAGAAACAGACTTCTGAGGCATCCTTCCCAAAGATTGCCTTCCTTCCCGATGACTCCGTCTGTTAATTCCATTCACTTCAGCTACCAGAACCCCCCACCTCTGCCTCCTCAGCTCAGCATGACTGCTCCACTTGGCCCTGATTCCAGCTCAGTCCACTGTGTTAGAGGAATTATTCCCAGGCAGAGAATAGGGAGACTAGGGGGCTCCACTTGCTGTATGCCCTACTCATGTGAATATCAGTCTTGCCTGACCCTTTCTTACTGGCTGAAAATGTTGCCTGATACAATTTATGTGGGTTTATTGATTTCTATATCAGGAAGCTTAGTCTAACACTAGCCTCTCTGTCAACAAGAAGTAGACAGGCTATTTTCTTACTATTGCTTGAGGGGTTAAGTAGGGGGAAATCATTAGGAGATTAGTGAGGGCAGAGAACTGCATGTTATTTATTTTTTTTCTTTCAGGATTTCAAGGGCATCAGTTTTATGAAAAGAAATATTTTCAGAGATTTAGAGACTTAAAAAAACAAAAATTTAAAAACCCACTGAAAATCTGAGTGCCTCTAATTTCTTTAATAAATATTATACCCATGTGAATTTTTAAGGCTCACAGATGTCCCATGTTTATGTATGAAAGTAACATTAGGCCGAGCACAGTGGCTTGTGCCTGTAATCCCAGCACTTTGGGAGGCTGAGGCAGGCAGATTACCTGAGGTCAGGAGTTTGAGACCAGTCTGGCCAACATGGGGAGACCCCCATCTTTATAAAAGTACAAAACATTGGTTGGGCATGGTAACATGCGCTGGTAATGCCAGCTTGAGAGGCTGAGGCAGGAGAGTCACTTGAACCCAAAAGGCAGAGGTTGCAGTGAGCTGAGATTGCACCACAAAATGACAGAGTTAGGATCCATCTCAAAAGAATAAAATTAAATTAAAAAGGTATCATTAGCCAACACTGAAGAACATGTATATGGGAAGTGCCTGTACCATTTTTACAACTTCTTCGTAATCCAAATGTATTTTAAAATACAACTACTCAAGAGAAAAAGAAAAAATTTACTACTTCATAAAAGCATTTTCTAAAATGATTTATGTCCGAAAGTTATGTATTCCTGAAACTCTCAGTACCTCTGTATTTTTTTTTTTTGAGATGGAGTCTCGCACTGTCACCCAGGCTATAGTGCAGTGGCGCGATCTCAGCTCACTGCAATCTCTGCCTCCTGGGTTCAAACAATTCTCCTGCCTCAGCCTCCTGAGTAGTTAGGATTACAGGTGTGTGTCACCACACCCAGCTAATTTTTTTGTATTTTTAGCAGAGACAGGGTTTCACCATGTTGGCCAGGATGGTCTTGATCTCCTGACCTTGTGATTCGCCCACCTCAGCCTCCCAAAGTGCTGGGATTACAGGTGTAAGCCACCACGCCCGTCTGTACCTCTGTATTTTTAATGTTCCTTGCTGTTTATTTGTTTCAGTGATTACCTGCCCATATTTCTCTAGTTTTCAGATGAAGAATGTGACAAGAACACACAGATCTAATGGATTTTAAACAGTGTATTTGTCTCTAAAGAGTATTCTCTTAGAAATACTCTCCTCTATCACTTAGATTACAAATTTGCCAGATAAGCAAAATGAACTCATTCTCTTCCTATTTCTCATTTTTCTCTTCTCCTGATCTTCATTCTCTGCTGCCCCTGTCTGTTTTCTTATTTTCCTTAAGGGTATTTATCCTCATGTACTCACTCTTGTGGTTCTCATTCTAGGACATAAGGGCCAGCGTAGAGAGGATCAGTCAATTCTTGGGGAAGAAGCTAAGCCCGGAAGACGTGAAGTTAGTCATCAAGCACATATCTTTCCAGACCGTGAAAGATAAAATCAGAAACTATTCCCTAGCACCTGATAGGGTAATAGATCACAGTAAAGGATGCTTCTTGAGAAAAGGTAAGAGTTGTAATTTTAGGATGTAAAAGAAATTAAGAATGAATTCCCCATCTTGTATAATACACTAAGAAAGGGGACAAGAAAAATATTTGATGGTATAAAATCATGCAAGTGGCAGCTGACTTTGAAAGATTAAGAAATGATTTCCTGTATTTTTAGGTTACAAAGAAGAATGCTGAAAATGCAGCAGTATTAATGAACAGTATATCTCCTGGGGAACTATCTGGCCACCCCCATTTTCCAGATATTGTTCATCATGTAGAGCACTCTCAGCCTTTCTTCCTAGAGAGGTTCTTCTGCTTACAGGGCTGGTCTAGGCCCTAGCCCTGTAGAGTGAGTCTTTCTTCACAAATACTGACAATAGGAAATGTCAATTCCACCAAAAGAGGAGGGTGAATAAAACCCACATGGAGGAAAACAGTAAGAATAAAGACATGTGACTTACTCTAGGTCAGACCTTCACCTGAGACCCTATAATAAAAACCAGACATGTTCACCAGACAGTGAGCACTGGAAAGAATAAGATTGGGTTGTTGACTTTATAGGGTAGGATAATTTTATTTTCAACTTGCACTCTACAATAAAGTGGTTGAGAAGACCTCAAAAAGAAGACGACATTTGCGCAAAGAGCATTCCAGGTAGAGAGAACAGAGACTTACAAAACCCTGATGTGGAGGCATGCCAGCCGTGATTGAGGAAGCACACTGGAAGAACACTAAGGTGGTTTCCGAGAGATCACAGTGTGGGGTTTCATTAGGGTTGTCTAGTCCATTATGAGGAATTTGAATTCTACTCTGTGTGAAGTGGAAACTGACTTATGTTATAATGAAATTAATCTACTGTTATGTTGAGAATACATTGTAAGCATGACTATACAAAAGCATCAGAATGAGTTAGCCGGGTCTTACAAAAATCCATGTGGAAAATATTGGTGTCCTAAAGGTCAAATATAAAAGAGGTTCAAAGATGAGAATCTCATCAATTGTGTCACATCTTGCTAAAGATTAAAGTGGTTAAAGAACTAACTGACCATTTAATTTAGCATCATGGAGAAGAGAAGAGAAAGAGAAAGGGAAAGAGAAAGAGAAGAGAAGGGAAGAGAGGGAGGCAGGCAGGAAGGAAAGAAACAAAGACTAGAGAAATGGAGAAACTACTTAAAGAGTAACAGAGTTAAAATTTGAGAAAATTCAAGAATATTTTTGCCACACTAAAATGGTGTAATAGAGTGGAAAATTACATGGAGTAGAAAATGCTTTAATAGAGTAGAAAATTACATAAACAATGCCCATAATTGTTGAAGCAACATCATGAGTCAGTGAGCAAATCACTGAGAAAAGCGAGCAAGGCTCAGATGAGTCATTGGCTTTCAGGAAGCACATAAACAGCTCATCCACAGTAATAAGTAGGGGCATATCTAGACGTATGTGGGTAGTTTTTTCTCTAGAAAATTAAGGAACTTCTTTCTGATTCTGGTTTACCAATTAAATGTCCGTTGAGGTCCACAAATGAAAGAGATTATTGGGAAAAAGTATTAAAGGAAAAGCAATAAATGACAGTATTATTTTTCCTACACCAACAGGTCTTGTTGTAAGTGGATATAAAGTTAAAAAAAGATTAATGTGAAATTTCTTTCTGGTTTCATCTCATATAATATTCAAAGTTGACTTTATCTCAACTTACTGTTGATCAAATCCATTTTCTCTAGCTAAAACTGCAAAGAAGTCACTGTAATAATCAACTTTGTCGTCCACATGTGGACGACAAAGTATATTTGTTGATCAGAGGAGACGGACGGTGAGATGGTAGGATGCAAAAACTGTAATTCTCAATTGAGTTTAAGTACTGGAAAACTAGAGGTGTTCCAGCTCAGAGGTTAATGGAGGCGAAGACATGGTCACTGGAAAAAGTCAAGGAACAGAGAGGTGGAGCCAAGTGGCAGAATAGAAAACTACAGTAACTACCCCATAACGGGAACATGAATTTGAACAACTGTTTGTGCAAGAAAATACTTTCCCAAGAGCTAAGGAAACCAGATGAGAGATCACAGTGCCTAGTTTTAGCATAAGAACCAGGAAAATGAATTGGAGTAGGTAAGAAGAACAATCTCCCATTACCCTCACCACCCGTCTTCCAACCGCAGGCCATACAGCAGAAAGACCTGGGGGACAGAGAAAAAAGTTGCATAAGATTTTGACCTGGATACCAGTAGTGGCCAAACCACAATAAAACACAGCACTTGGCAGAACTCCATGGCCACTGATTATTGGCTTGTGGCCATGGAAAGAGATTCCTGACCTGCCCTGTGCCAGAAGGGAATCTGCCATCCCCTTAGGAAGGACGCAAGTCTCAGGCCATTTTACACCGGCCTGACTAAATTGACCTTGGCTCCCAAAAAATTCAATGGCAGGCAGGCTATAGTCTCGGGCCTTGGAGGAGTGAAGAGACAACCTACAGAATGTGACAAAGTATTTGGAAACTATGCATCTCACAAGGGGTTAACATTCAGAATATATAAGGAACTCAATAGCAAAAAAGTAATCCATTAAAAATGGGCAAGAGCCCTGACAGACATTTCTCAAATGAACACGTACAAATGGCCAACACCTATATGGAAACAAAATGCTCAACATCATTAATCATCAGGGAAGTGCATATCAAAGCCACAGTAAGATATTACCTTACCCCAGTTAGAAGGGCTATTAGAAAAAAAACAAATACCAAATGTTGGCAAGGATGTGGAGAAAGGAAAACTCTTATATTGGTTGAAATGTAAATTAGTTTAGCCATTATGGAAAATAGTATGGAGATTCCTCAAAAATATTACAAATAAGTTGACCATATGATCTAGCAATCTCATTACTGGGCATATATCCAAATGACATGAATCAGTATGTCAAAGAACTGTCTTCACTTCTGTATCTATCATACTACCATTCCAATAGCCAAGATGCTGAATCAATCTAAGTTCCCAACTATAAATAAATGGATAAATAAAATGTGGAATATATATATATGTATACGCACACATGCGTGCGTGCACGAACACTATTCAGCCATAAAGCAGAATGAAATCCTTTCATTTGCAGCAGCATGGATGAACTCAGAGGATGTTAAGTGAAACAAGCCAGGAACAAAAAGATAACTACCACATGTCACTCACATGTAGAATGTAAAAAGCTGATCTCGTAGAAGTAGAGAGAAGAATGGTAATTACCAGAGACTAGAAATGGTAAAGGGATGAGATGAGAAGAGGTTGTTTAACACATACAAATGTAAAGTTAGACAGAATAAATTCCAGTGGTCTGTTATACAGTAGGGTGACAATATCTAATAATAATGTCTTACATATATCAAGGTAACCAGGAAAGTTGACTTTAAGTTTTCTCAGAAAAAGATGGTTAATGCGTAACGTGATGGATATGCTATTACAGTGATTTGGTCATTGTAAAATCTATACATGCAATGAAACATTACATTGTACTCTATAAATATATACATTCATTATATGTCAATTATAAATAAAACAAGTGCTTAAAAAAAGGGTAAGAACCAAGCCATCAGAGTATCAGAAAGATTATCATATGATTATTATAAGATTATATCAACTTTGATCATTGTATCTGAAAGACAGCTCCAGTGAGACATGAACTATAAGCATCATGGATTGGGGATGTAACCTAAGGGTCAGTAGAAAGTGACAATAAGAAGACACACAGGATAGTTTAGTTGTATCATATAAGGGTCTGTTACCAGTTAGGTACAGGTCCATTCGGTTCACCTGCAGTCACTCAATAACTGTGACATGGGTTTTGCAGAAGGGAAAATATTTGCAAGAGCACCAAGGGAAGAGGTGAAAGAACAGCTCTCAAATCTACCTCCCTGAAGATTAGGCTTAGAGATATTTATGGCTTAGAGAACTGGGATGGTCTAAGGCATAAGAAAAGGGAATAGGTAGTGGTCCAAAATGAAGTAACTGGTTCATACCGCACATAGTTGGGGTTCATGGCGTTTTACAGGACATATGTATGCAAAATGGCATTGCTAGCATGATCTGAATGGGGGTTTTTGGCCCTCTGACATCAAAAAACCATCTCTCAGGTGTTTTGCAGAGGCCCAGTTGAACAGTGGTGGTCTGAATAGGATGGGAGCTGGCTCAAGTTCTTCAAAGACAACAGAAGCACCATTACCATAGTGACTGATAAATGTTACCTATACGGTAGCCAGTGAAGCTTAAGTTTCAAGGTTTAGTTGTGAACCTTCAACTACCATGGCCTTCAGCTTTTCGGGGAAAAAAAGCAAGCAAACTAAAACAATCAGGTGTGTGCAGTCATGACCACCATTTTAGGTCAAAGGATGAGAGTTAAGTAATGGCAAAAAGCATGCATGAAAAGCAAAAATTAATAGGAAAAAATCTCACTTTCACCTAAATAACCTGGGAAAAATTTGGGACTTCCTTTCCTCAAGAGATGTGAATATTAAAAGAAGTATACATGTAATATCCTAATACAATGACTAGCATATAAGAAAAACTCAATGTGTGA
Source organism: Cacajao melanocephalus (assembly GCA_963573385.1). Lineage (NCBI taxonomy): Eukaryota > Metazoa > Chordata > Mammalia > Primates > Pitheciidae > Cacajao > Cacajao melanocephalus. Next base: position 96,805 of record CAUYLG010059062.1, read on the forward strand.
TAGGTATCATTATTGTTGTTTTCCAGTCATCACAATATCGTTAAGGGGCACACACTACAGATAGTCCTATTTAAGAGATGGCAAACTTGAGACTAAAATATTATAGTGGTCTGGGATAAAAACTAAAAGCAGCTGACTCCAGACAGGAAACACTTAACCACTCACAATGCTGCCTGCAATGTCCAGTTCAGTGTTCATGACAGATCAGCATAGGGACACACACAAAGGAAGTACAAATGAAATCTTCAGACTCTGCTTATGAACCCGAATTATATTTTTATATTTGACAGGAATCACCGGGGATTGGAAAAATCACTTCACAGTGGCTCAGAGTGAAATATTTGATAAAATCTATCAAGAGAAGATGCCTGGACTTCCTGAACGGCTTTTCCAATGGGAATAGTGGCCTCGAATCGTAAAATACGACACAAATGCTGATTCTCCTGTTGTTCTTGCATACAAGCATGCTCACATGAAGCACGCTTTAATCTTAGCATTCAGTTACACACTTAGCGCTTGAATATAACCAAGTTTCTCATGAACTTTACACCATGGCAGCTTCAAAAAGATATTGAATATTTCGCAGATACAAAACAGTAAACAAAACAATACTTTTTGTCCAACTGAAACTTTGTACTGTTTGATCAGCTTTAGTGATCTATTGTGCACAATGGTGACTATAATGAATAAGAATGTATTATATACTTCAAAATTGTGAAAAAACTAGATTTTAAATGTTTTACACCCAAAAAAATGATCAGTATGTGAGGCAATGGATTTTTTAATTAGCCTAATTTACTCATTTCACATTGTAAATATGTATCAAACATGACATTCTACTGCTTAAATGTATGTAATTATTACTTGTCAATTAAAAATAAAACTATACACAAGAAAACAGTATTTTATCATTTACATTGGCTGGGTACAGTGGCTCACTCTAGCTTAAAACCCAGCAGTGAAACCTCAACAACTATTACAGTGGTTTTCAAACTTTAAAAGAAAATAAAACCACAACAGTTATCATGAAATTTTACATGGAATCCTGTCTTATATTGGCTTTTTTACCCCATTTCTTTCTGTAATTCCTTTTGATAACGCAATATGCTAAAAATTTTTAACCCACAGCGATTCATCATAATTATAAGAGTTATCTAACAGCTTGCCTGTGATCTCCACCAATTGCAGAGTTAGTAGAGATTCTTCCAAGTTCAGCATGAAAACCATGCAAAAGGATGGTACGTGCACTCAATGAATACAAAAATTGTAGTGTATACACTGTTTAATCACAGCTTTTAAAAATAGGTTCCTTTTTGAAATGAACATCAAAGCCAACTGTTGTTGAATCCCTAAGAGATCCCAGGGTTTCAGAACACATGGTATGAATTATTTGCACCATGTGATCGAGTTGAGCTCCTTAGCATGGAACCTAAGGGTTCTCAAGCTCCATATTTTCCTGCTTTCCTACCCTTTTCATCACATCTCATTACCCATACACCTTCACTCTCATCTCATCTCCTATCCATATTAAAGCATTTATGATTCCCCTAAGAACCCCATATTTTCCCACTCCATTAGGCCATTCCATACGTTCGTTCTTCTGAAAAGAACAGGCTTCATCATCCTCTGCCTAGAAAACTCCTCTATGATCAAAATGTTTCAACAAAGCATATTTTTGGCTTGGAATCCAGTAACAGTTCTTTAGATTCTACTGCAGAGGACTACTGGATGAAATAAATATTTTTTAATGGTTTTTCAGGCTCTTCCCAACAATACTTCAAAGCACCATTTATACCCTATTTTTATTTTGGGAATATGATGTCTTTCTGACTCTTTAGGCAAGTAGTTGGAAAACTTTCTGTAGGAAGGGCCAAACAATAAATATTGTTGGCTTTTCAGGCCACATGATCTACGTTGCAACTACTCTTCTCTGCTGTTGTAGCTCAAAGCAGTCATAGGAAATACACAGACAGATGGGTGTGACTGTCCATCAAGTGATGAATAAGTAACCACAACACGGTATACAGATGAAAGAGAATGCCTACTCCTTGAAGATGAGTTAGGAAAAAATGATGTCTCTTATCCTAGTGGAACCCACTAGTAACTAATATTTGAACTCATTTTATAAATTAGTTTATTATGAGGAGGAGGTTTTATACACTAACCAGAAGCAGCCCAGGTGGTTGATGCTAGCTTTTTGTAACATCTCCTGCATAACGTCATTCTTTTTTTTTTTTTTGAGACAAAGTTTCGCTCTTGTTGCCCAGGCTGGAGTGCGATGGCACAATCTCAGCTTGCCACAACCTCCGCCTCCCAGGTTCAAGCAATTCTCCTGCCTCAGCCTCCTGAATAGCTGGGATTACAGGCATGCACCAACACACTCGGCTAATATTTTTTAGTAGAGATGGGGTTTCTCCATGTTGGTCAGACTGGACTCAAACTCCCAACCTCAGGTGAACCACCTGCCTTGACCCCCCAAAGTGCTGGGATTATAGGCATAAGCCATCGCGCCTGGCCCTCTCCTGCATAACGTTAACAGCCTTTTTACATTTAAGTATCCCTTCACTTTGATGGTGGTAATACTTTCTTAAATTTGATTAAAAATGAAATGTTATTAATGAGTCAGGTCATCCCCAGACATCGATATCAGATTTCAATCAGCTAGTGAGCATTTACCCACTGTTCAAGTTATTTTAAAGTAGGAACAGTGTTTAGGAAGACTCATTTAAAGCACAGAGCAGTGTTTATTAACAGGGCTGACTTGAGCCCCCAGGAGATATATGGCACTGTCTGGAGTTATTTTTGTTTATTACAACTGTTTGTGGGGGCTGGAGAGTGCGAGCAGGTTTTCTCCTAGCAACTAGTGGCTGGAGATCAGGGATGCTGCTCTATATCCTACAATTACGTCACTTCTTTTATTTAAGTATGCTGAATATGGTCCCTCAATCTCTTACTTGTATGGTTTCTTGTGAAAGGTCCATTGTTAGCCTGAGGGGGATCCCTGTGTAAGTACCCTCACCCAAATCTCATGTGAAATTGTAATCCCAAATGTTGGAGGTAGAACCTGGTGGGAAGTGATTGTATCATTCAGTTGGACTTCTCATGAATGGCTTAGCACCATCTCCTTGGTGCTGAGTGAGTTCTCACAAGATCTGGTTGTTTAAAAGTGTGTAGCACCCAGGAGTTCAAGATCAGCCTGGGCAACATGGTGAAACCTTGTCTCTACTAAAAATACAAAAAATAAGCCAGGTGTGATGACACGCACCTGTAGTCCCAGCTACTCAGAAGGCTGAGGCAGGAGAATCTCTTAGACATGGGAGGTGGAGGTTGCAGTGAGCCAAGCTTGTGCCACTGTACTTCAGCCTGGGTGAAAGAGTAAGACTGTATCTCAAAAAAAACAAAAAAAAGTGTGTGCCATCTCCTCTTGTTCCTATTGCTCCATGGGACATGCCTGCTCCCCCTTCACTTTCTGCCATGATTTTAAGAGTCCTGAGGCCTCTTTAAAAGCAGATTCCACTATGCTTCATGTATAGCCCACAGTACTATGAGCCAATAAGTCCTCTTTATAAATTATCCAGTCTCAGGTATTTCTTTTTTCCTTTTTTTTTTTTTTTTTTTTTGACACAGGGTCTCACTCTGTAGCCCAGGCTGGAGTACAGGGGTGCGATCTTGGCTCATTGCAACCTCTGGCTCCTGAGTTCAAGCAATTCTCCTGCCCCAGCATCCCAAGTAGCTGGGATTACAGGTGTGTGCCACCATGCCTGGCTAATTTTTGTATTGTTAGTAAAGACAGGGTTTCACCATGTTGGCAGGCTGGTCTTGAACTCCTGACCTCAGGTGATCCATCCACACTGGCCTCCCAAAGTGCTGGGATTACAGGAGTGAGCCAATGCACCCAACCTCGGGTATTTATAGCAATGCCTAACACAGAATAACAGTATAGAGGAGTGGAGTATTGCTATAAAGACAGCTGAAAATGTGGAATCAACTTCAAAACTGGGTAATAGGCAAAGATTGGAAGAGTTTGGAGGGCTCAGAAGAAGACAGGAAGATGAAGGGAAGTTCCAAATTTCTTAGACTGGTTAAGTGGTTGTGACCAAAATGCTAATAGTAATACGGACAGTGAAGTCCTGGCTGCTGAGGTGTCAGATGGAAATGAGGCACTTACTGGGAACTGGAACAAAGGTCACATGTGTTATGCCTTAGGAAAGAAGTTGGTTGAATTGTGTCCATCCTTTAGGAATCTGTGAAAGTTTGAAGTTGAGAGTGATGATTTAGCTTATTTGGCAGAAGAAATTTCTAAGCAGCAAAGTATTGAAAATGTGGCCTGTGTCTAACAGCCTACATTCAGATGTGTGAGCAAATAAATGACCTAAGGTTGGAAATTATATTTAAAGCGGAAACAGAGCATAAAAGTTTGGAAAATTTGCAACCTGCCCATGTGGTAGAAGAGAAAAGCCTATTTTCAAGAGAAGAATTCAAGTGGGCTGCCCCATCACAGGCAATCCATCCATCCAGTGACACTAGAACATGGGTGAGGGGATAAATTGCTGGAGAGCTTCTGGAAAAAATCCTTAAGTCAGGCAAGAATAGATTAAGGAGACAGAGAACCTGAAGTTGTGACAGCACTTTTTAAAGGTCACTGGTCCTCTGCAGGACTTTTTGAACCAAGCAAGGTAGAGACAGCTTACTGCATATGTACATTATACTTCAATAAACCATTTTTAAAAGAAAACGTCCATTCCTGGAAACAGAACAGACACAACCACACATAAATAAGAACACTTTGTTCTTATAAGAATGTATTGCTTCATTTCATGGTTTGGCCCTCCAGATAGTAGTGGAGACCCACCAATTCCTATGACTTGAGGACTAGTAATTGTTGATCTTGAGAACATGTATATAATAAGATGTGTTTGGCTATAGAAAAACATGAGATTTCTTTCTGTCTTAGCAATCTCTTTAGCAGATTGCCTATGGTGCACATTGCATTCTTGTGTAATGCTTATTCAATAATAAAACTGTTTTCTTTCCCTTCCACTTTTGTAGAGAGGTTTTCTTATAAAGAGGTTTTCTGGGTGGGCAGGAAGTTTGTTTTTAATTTTATTTCCTCAACAATAGGCACGCAGTTCCTCTACACAACATGGTTTATAGGCTTAAGCAGCTAAAATTCACTACCTGCAATTAAAAGATGAATTTCACATGGATACAAAAGTGAACATGTTTAAAGATACTACTGAGATTTCCAGTTTCTGATCCAGCAAGGAGCTGGAAGTCCTCACTCCATCTTAACAGCAAATAAAAAGCTGAACAAACTGAAAAATTGGCAATTCTTCTTAGATCTGTCAAATAAGTGAGGTCACAAGACAAGCTACTGCCTCCAAAGTTGGAAACAGGCAGACACAGAGAATCACAACTTACCAGAGCAGAAACTCACAAGCAGAAATCTTTGTGCCTCTCAGGAACCAGAACAAGGTTAGGAAAACCTGAACTGTAATTGATGAATTGCTGGAGGCTGAATGTGGTTACGCATGAGAGTTAAAAACAACAACAACAACAACAACTCCAAGGAGACCCTGCCATGGAGGTTTCTTTATACTTTCATGAGTTTTATCTCCAAAGATTCTAGCAGGTTCTCACGTAAAGATCTGAGAAATGTCCCCAGCTGGTTCTGGCAGAGGAAGAGGAAGAGTAGCCATTTTGAAATATACCAGAGCATTCTGTTTAATGCTCTGGAGAGAAACCATTTTACCAGAGCCTACCCTCTTGGGATTTTGTCAGAGTCCAAATGACCTGGAGGAAGGAAAATAAACAATTCTGGTCCCCTCTTGCCCTCCTGTCCTACTTAAGAGGAGAGAGGCGTTTACTGAGAAGCATTTGTGAAATTCGTAGTCCCTGGACACAGTCTAAGAAACTGAAACCTTACCGTAAGACTTCTTGGAAAAAAAAAAAAAAGACTTGTTGAAACAATTAATGGGGAAGCCATTAGGCTGAGGTGGCTCCAGTACCCTGGATTCTAAACCCAAACCCAACTCAGTGTGACTGGTCTTAACCGATCAGAAACCACCAATCAACCTCTAACTATTGACTTTCCACTGGAATGATCCAAATAAGGCTCTACTCTAACCAATCAAGTATTTTATTTGCCTTGTTTCTGAGTTCAGCCCGTAAAAGCCTTTCCCTCATGCCTCTTCAGAGAGGCCCTAAGCTGCATGTGGTCTGGCAATGCCCTTTTCATGAACTGCTGTCTGCTTAAATAAACTCTTTAAAATTTTAATGTGCCTAAATTTATATATTATTTTACAGACTATAGAACACTTCCCCTCTCGCAACCATACCTTATCACCATGTTACTAAAGACCTATCATGCAGCTCATTTTACCAAGTACAACACATTCAGCTATCAGGAAAAAATTGCAAGGCACTCTAATAGGCAAAAAACACAGCTTGAAGAATTTAGTTTACTTAACTCATTAATGAGAAAAACTGGTGACGTGTTAAAACTAGCTCATAAGAGAACCCTCCCCACCCCTAAAAAAGTCACGTTTATAGATTAAGAATATTAAAGTGGCTGGCCGCAGTGGCTCATGCCTGTAATCCCAGCACTCTGGGAGATTAATGTGGGAGGATCACTGGAGGCCAGGAGTTTGAGACCAGCCTGGGCAACATAGTAAGATCTCAACTATACTTTAAAAATCAGCCAGACATGGTGGTAGGCACCTGTAGTCCCAGCTAATCAGGAGGCTGAAGCAGGAAGACAGCTTCAACCCAGGATGTCAAGAGGTTGAAGCTGCAGTGAGCTCTGACGGTGCCACTGCACTCCAGTGTCAGCAATAGAGTGAGACCCTGTTTCTTTTCCTTTTTTTTTTTTTTAGATGGAGTCTGGCTCTGTTGCCTGGAGTGTAGTGGCACCATCTCGGGTCACTGCAATCTCCGCCTCCCAGGTTCAATCAATTCTCCTGCCTCAGCCTCCCAAGTAGCTGGGACTACAGATGCACACCACCACACCCAGCTAATTTTTGTATTTTTAGGAGAGACGGGGTTTCGCCATGTTGGGCAGGATGGTCTCGATCTATTGACCTTGTGATCCGCCCGCCTCAGCCTCCCAAAGTGCTGGGATTGCAGGTATGAGCCACCACGCCCGGACGACCCTGTTAAAGAAAAAAAATTAAAATCATGTGCAGCAGCAAATAGCGGCAAAAACTGGCCTACTCCAAAATGGAGCTGGAGGAGGGAAGTAAACTGAGCCTCCTCCAAACAATTTACTTTTGTGTAGACAAGAACTAATTTGCACTTCCATCAGAGATCCACAATTCGAGTTGGTAAATAACTCAAAATAATGACTAAGTAGAATTAAATAACCTGTAAGCCCATAATCTGTGCCAGGCACAATTATGACCACTTCATATTCGCAACACTATTAGCTAAGAAATACTGTTCCATTGCACACATGAGCAAACTGAAGCTCATAAAGATTAAACAATAAAAAGTCACACAGCAGGCCAGGCGCGGAGGCTCACGCCTGTAATCCCAGCACTTTGGCAGGCCGAGGCAGGCGGATCACCTGAGGTCGGGAATTCAAGACCAGCCAACCAACATGGAGAAAACCTGACTCTACTAAAAATACAAAATTAGCCGGGTGTGGTGGCGGGCACCTGTAATCCTAGGTACTCAGGAGGCTGAGGCAGGAGAATCGCTTGAACCTGGGAAGCGGAGGTTGCGGTGAGCCAAGATCGCCCCATTGCATTTCAGCCTAGGCAACAAGACTGAAACTCCATCTCAAAAAAACAAACAAAAAAAAAAGGTCACACAGCAGACACACTCTACAGCTCAAGAGTCAACAAAACACCCACAGAAATGCATATAGGGTCGCGCATCAAATCACACAACCTCACGGAGAATGGGCCTAACCTCACAGAGAATGGGCCGTCAGATACACCAAAGCAGATGCCCGGTGGTCCCACCCACCTCATAACAAACACTTTCCCAAACTTAAGAAGAACATTTCCACGCCAATGTATTACCATTAGGCCCTTTCCCCACCTCCTGTTACAGCCTCCAACTAAGTCTGATCCTGGTACTGACAAACACTGCACTCCTCAGAAGGCAACCGCTTGGGTCTCTGTGCGCAGGCGCAGCATTCTCCCAACACCGCTGACGGGCACAAAGCCACGCCCCCAAGGCCGAGCTCACGCATGCGTACTCGATCATCAGCGGGACCGCGTCCACCCCACGCTTCTTGTACTTTGTGCCACAGGTACCTTGTCTCTTTAGCCGAGGTCGCCTCTGGATTCCGGTCTCTGGGAGCGGAGGCGTGGGGCTGCACATGCGCACTACGAGTCCTCGCCTACTCCCAGAAACCACCGGGGCCCACAGGCGCTGGGGCCAGTGCTTCAGGTCTGTGGGCTCCGGAGAGACCTGAGTGGGCAGCGTCGCCGTTTCTCCTTTCTTGGACAGTATTTTCCCAGGGCCACGTTATAATGGGACATTATGAGGTTTGTGTTGCTTGGGGACGGGGCGGCCCGTCTCAGAGGCGCTCCGGGGGGGGAGTGGCCAGCTGAATGGCTGGAGGCCCAGGGATCAGTGCAGGTCAGCTCCCGCGTCCCGGCCTGTGTTTGGAGGTGGCGGGTGCGGGTAAGCCTGACAACAGTGCGCGCGTAATCGGTGTGTTGGCGTTTGTGCACACAGAAGACATAATTAAAATTAGTATTTGTGTGCATGGTTCTATCCCAGAACAGGCGACTGAGGCATTGAAAAAGGCCGTTACATTTTGAGGAACCAGAGCTGCCCGCTAAACAGTGTTTTGTCAGTGAAATCTGTCGTTCTTGGAGTTTGTTCAGGAACGTGGTTGAAAATAGGTGGCAGTGGATTTGAGAATCTGGTCTCTGAAGTTTCCTTCCTTCTCCTTAGCTCTGCAATTCCAGGACCCTGTCGCTGTTCAGAACGCTGTTCCAGCACAGTGCGTATTAGCTACGTCTCAGGTAAGTTTTTGTTTTATCTTCGTTTCCTGCAACATCATAGGTTTTTAAGTCCTGGGCATATCTAGTTTTGCTTACTTGGGTAGTAAAGACTGACACAGGGACAAGGCCCAGGTCTTTTCATTCAGCAACACATGGAACTATAGGGACCTCTCTTCTCAGAGTCCGTGTCCTGTACTTAGTGTTCATTTATTCACTGAATGAATTATTCTGAATCTGCACTGTCACCAGTCGTCTTTTAAGCACTATTTGGAGGTCAAAGATACATTCCCTGGAGAAGATGAGAGCCATTATCCGAGGACTGTCATCTTTTTGAAGTAGAGGTGAATACTCAGTCATCTTTGACATTCTGTACAGCCCCAGACTGAGAGGACGCAGCATAGAAAATGCTAATGAGTGGTTCAGCCTCAGTAATGGTAATCTGCCTTGGGAAATTTTGGGAAATGGGAATGTGATTGACGTCTTGAGCATGAAAGTCCAGGTTAACAAGGTCAGGCCATTTACTAGGAACATGAGTGAAAGGTAATGTTTGGGATCACAGGTTCCAGTCTGAAGTTGGGCAGCTTAAAGGTATTTCCAAGAATTCCACAGATGAAGTCACAGGTTCTATTCAGGGTGTTTGCACGATCTCTGAAATTTTGTGCGAAAACAACCAGATTTGATTCTTAGCCTGCTAAGTGTAGTCACCAAGACATTTTGTTTGAAAAATAGATTTTCTTTTCGAAAGGGACACTTTTATTTTCTTTCTTTTAGGAAAAGAGGCAGCATTTTCCCTACACATTCTGTTTGTTATTACTGAAGCTACTCGTGAAATTGTTAAATTATATTTATGTATTTTAAAAGAAAAATAATAAAAAATTTCAACTGTCATATAACAACTATGGAGAAAAAAATTTTTTTACCACTTTATTGTTTCTGTATTTTGATGTGAAGTATTTGAGCTTATAGCTTTTTTTAACCGCTAGTTTTTATCCGATTTTCTCCGTTTCCAGTGCTTCCTTAACTCTGTTGATATTTTCACCGTCAAGATAGATTTCCATCACTCTTGCAAATATTTTTTCATCTATTTTTCCCTTTCCTGACCCTCAAAGGAAACCAATTTCTTAAGAATAAAAAGAAAAAAAAAAGGAAACCAATTTTTTGTTTTGATGACAGTGGACTTGTTTTGCTTGGCTTCACATAAATGGAGTCAAGCAGTATGTATGTGTGTGTCTGGCTTCATTAGCTCAACATAATGTTTCTTGATATTCATTGATGTCCATTATTTGTTGTTGTTCTGCTGAGTATTCCATTGTGTTAATATGTTAATCTACTTATTCATTTTCCTGTTGATAGACATTTGGGGTGTTTCTAGGTTCTTGGCTATTAATAAAACTGCTATGAATATTATTGTATAGGCTGAGTATCCTTTATCCAAAATGCCTAGGACAAGAAGTATTTCAGATTTTGGATTTTTTTTTTTTTTTTTTTTTTTGGGGGAACGTTTGCATTATACCTACTGGTTGAGCATCCCAAATCCAAAATTCAAAATGTTCCAATGAGCATTTCTCTTGACTATTATGTCAACACTCAAAAAGTTTCAGATTTTGAAGCATTTCAGATTAGGGATATTCATCCTGTATATGTCTTTTTCTGATCTTTTAGAAGATGTAGTCGTAGAAAAAATATTGGCATCTGGACACAGTGGCACACACCTGTAGACCCAGCAACATGGGAAGCTGAGGCAGGAGGATCACTTCAGCCCAGCATTTCATCACAATAGTGCATCATGATCACACATGTGAATAGCCACTGCATTCCAGCCTGGACAACATATCAAGACCCCTGTCTCTTAAAAGAGAAAGAAAATACTGGGATCTGAAGAATATCAAGAAAAATTATTCATTAAATATATTGTAGTCTGCCTCATTTATGGTGACAGAATTCAGGATAGCAAGAGGTGTGTCTTGAAGCAATCTTGGGGAATCTTGGAGGTGCTGGTAATATTCAGTTTCTTGATCAGGGATCTGCTGATGAGTGGATTGTTTTGTGAAAATTTAACATATTATACACGAATTCATCATATTGATCATGGCTCACTGCAGCCTTGACCTCCTGGGCTCAAGCAATTCTCCTGCCTCAGCCTCCTGAGTAGCTGGGACTACAGGCGTGTGCCACCATGCCTGGCTAATTTTTTTATTTTTTGTAGAGATGAAGTATTGCTGTATTGCCTAGGCTTGTCTTGAACTCCTGGGCTCAAGCAGTCCTCCTCTCTCGGCCTCCCAAAGTGCTGGTGTGGCAGCCCAGATCTCACCAAATGCAGGCCTCCATAAAAACTTTCAGTACTGACTGAGTGGTTAAGTTAAATGTTAAAAGCTAGTGCCCTTATACAAAGGCTGGAATGTAACAAAAGCCCACCAAGAGTTTTGCCTACGCCTTTCCTGGGCCTTAAAGCATGAAAAAATAATGAAGGAATTCTTAATTGGACCCATTTAGGATGAAACAGGTTTTATTGGGAGTCTGAAGAAACTCCCTATGCCTTCACAAACAAGTTTATTGGAGGTCTGAAGGAATTCCCCAAACCCCTGTTGTTTAGCAGGAGACAAGATAAGGGTAATCACCCCAGAACCTGAACCCATTTAGATCAAGTAAATTTACTGAGGGTCCAGAGAAAGGTCTTCAAGACTCAGACCTTAGTCATAGAATAAAAGAAGTTAATCACTTATGTCTTTAGATGAATGCACACTTACACATAGACATATAGCTTAGAAGGTGTGTAAGCTCTGGAAAACTTTGTAATTTAGAGTTGGTCTAGTGATAATTTCCAGGCCTCTCCCTGTAACTGGCTACAGAAATAAAAACTCTCTTCCTCCCCAGTTTATCTGCATCTTGTTATTGGGCCTCAATAAATAGCAGCCCGACCCTTAGCTTGATCCAGGAATACTGGGATTATAGGCATGAGTCACTGCACCTAGCCATATTGAAGATTTCTGAAACCCCACATTCAAGTGAGAAAAAAGAAACCCTCTCAGCCCCATGTTTAATACAATAAAGTTTCTATAGCTTTTGACCTATGTACTGTTGTTACAGATGGTGTAAGGGTGTATCTGGAAAGGACAACCCAGGGCAACTGTGTATGATTGAAGTAATTGGGAATGATAGTTTTATTATGAGTTGATGAAGCCCCAGGATATTGGAAAGGAAAACTAATCGTAGGCTAGACATCCTCAGTTCTTCTCAACTACTTCTTCATAAGTAGCTGAGGATAAAACCCTATTCCTTACTCTTGTTGCAGGCCCTGATGGAGGCAAATAAGGTGAAATAATAACACATCTGCTGCAGTTTTCAGAACATTACATCTACTACCCTAAAATGTAGCTGCTAGAGCAAAGACTACTTTATTTCCTGAGAATTCTATGAGAATTCATACTGAACTGGATAGGGTGGGAATGATTAATATCTGATCCTATGATGCCTGTAGGGGCCAGAATCCCCAACATGGCTTCTTCATCCATATAGTTTATATTTAACTGGAATAGTTGGAGTCATGTATCTGGGCCACTGTTCTTTGCTGCTAGCTGAGTTCTTCATCTTTATTTGATGTAGTCTCAATCTCTTACTCTCCACTGGCAACTTCTCATTGGCTTTTCTTATGTGGCATGAGCCCCTGTGAGGGCAAAACAGAAGATACGAAACCTTCCTAAAGCTTTCACTTGGAACTAGTTAGTGTCACTTCTGTCACATTCTGTTGATTAAAGCAAATTGTAGGTCCTATCCACATTTAAAGAAAGGGGACTACCTTTTATTTCAGCAAAAAAGTAATTTGTAAGTTATTCTGAAACTCACACATGGTAGAATTGATCCATCTATGAAGATCCATGGTAGAATTGATCATGACTGGCTTTCAACAAAGTCAGTGTATGGTCATACTATGAATATGTAAGATTATAAAAACAACTATGATAGTTCCTTTACAGATTGGTTTTGAATATGTGGATACACAAATTCTGAGCAATACATTTCTTAAATTATTCAGTGCTTTTTGAATCATCCTGTTCATCTTGAATGTTTCCCTTATTATTTTTCTATACCCAAATTTTAATAAACACTATTTCATAGTATTGCTCTTTAGTAACTTAAATAAGCTGCTCTCTTAAGACACAGAGTCCTGATCAGCTCCTCCCAACTTCCAGTTATTTACCTGGGCTCTTCTAAGAAAATGTTTGTCATTTCAGGGATCAGTGACATTCTAAGATGTGGCCATTGACTTTTCCAAGGAAGAGTGGGGATTCTTGAACCCTGCTCAGAGAGATTTGTACCCAACTGTGATGTTGGAGAATTATCAGAACCTGGTCTGGCTGGGTAAGTGCTTAAAGCCCTTACTTCAGCATCTGGTCTTGAGTATGTCTTATTTTTTTATACTGGGAATCTTGGTGAGATTCAGAATTTACATGCGACGTGGAATTGGAGTGAGCAGCTTTCTTTATTCTATCTGCCAGATATTCTAATTTTTCTGTTTTTATAATGGCTTGTGTCCTGATTATAGGATTGATCTGTCAGAATACCTGAGTAACCAGAGCATAGCCAATTTTGTTTATTTTCACAGGCCTTTCCATTTCTAAATATGTGATTTCACTGTTGGAGAAAAGGAAACTGCCTTGGATAGTGGGAAGAAATAAGAGGCCCATTGCCAGTTGAGTATGAAGAACCAACTAGCAGGGGTAAGCCATGTATATGAAAGGCATAGCAGTTCTAGAGGGCAAAGCACCTTTAAGATGTGAAAGATGCTCTCTTCCAATGTTTCATACATATGTAGAAATTGAGGCTCCTTAAGTCTGAGTTCCTAAATGGATACTGATCACCCACCATTTATATCTCCTTTCATAAATGCCTCTGGGCTCAGAAATTACAAGTCTGTCTTCCCTCTTTGTCTGTGGTAAGCTTCCTTTTAAACTCAGGATCCTGTTTCTCACAACTTTTTTTATATTTGGGTCTTTGATATTGTTGTTTTATTTACTGTAAAATAACTTATGTAGTGGCCTGATTGTTTGAATGGGTGTATTCATTGGTCATTTTATTCATTAACATTCATTCCCTTTTTAAAATTAATTGACTGTTGAGAGTCCCTAAGACCACCCCCACGTTCAAGGACTTACTAGGAGTAGTCACAGGATTCATCACATGGTTGTATTCATGCCTGCAAAGTTAGTGAATAGTCCACAAGAATACCATCATTCTGATGCCAGCTGCAAAGTATGGGGATCCCCAAGACCTCCATGAATTCTGACACGAATTGCAAATCCAAAGGTCCCAAGATGACTCTCAGGTTTGATAATTCACTAGAAGGACTCACAGAACTCACTGAAAGCTGTTATGCTCATGTTTACAGTTTATTACCATGAAAAGATATGTATTAAAATCAACCAAGGAAAAAGACATAGGGCAGAGTCTAGGAGGACTTCCATTTATGCCCCCACAGTGGAGTCATGAAGTGTTAACTCCTCCCAGCAATGATGTGTGGCAAAATGCACAGAGTATGGCCAACCAAGGAAGCCCACCTGACCCTTGGTATCCAGACTGCTTATTAGGGCACCGTCATATAGACATGGCTGACTGCTCACATGTCTCACCTCAGTCTCTAGCCCCTCTGGAGGGCACCCTAATATCTTGTGACCCAGAGCACCACATTTGGTAATAATCTGTTGAGTTCATTTTAAAAACCATGACGCCTTTGTGGTAGAGTCTCCCTGTAAAAACCAGCCCCTCTTGCACTCTTAATGAGGTTAGCCCCCTCTACTGTCTACAAACACAGTTTAATCTGGAAAAAACAGTGGGATTCCCACATGTTTAGTGCATAAACAGGCCAGAACTCAGTCATTCTCCATAATTAACCAAGGTTCTGTTCTTAACATTTACAGCAAGCACAGCCAGCATCTCTGATCTTTAGCTTCTAAACAGTAAAAATAACTACAGGTTAGAAGGGTATTATATTTGCCATAGCAAATCCTATTGCCTTTCTTTAATTTTTGATAATGTTGATCAGCCTTCCTGTGATGCCATTTTGGCCTCTGCAGTTCCCCATAGTACATGTTTTCTTAAGCTCTAAATCCATTTCCTTGCTGCCTTCACTTGACCCTCCTATTTTTCCTGTTTGCTTAGTGATCTCTTCAATCTCAAAATGTTTGTATCAATGAAAATTCATACCGTCTGTCCCTGATTGTATAATTGATTTTATTGATTCTATATTATGTCAAATTGTTTCTGCAGTAAAATAATTGGAGGTGACTTCTGTCTGGATACATTAATTCCTTCAGGTTAATACATACATATATATATATACAGAAACTATCATTTTCCTTTTTGTGTTTTGAAACCTGATGTATAACTTAACACATAAATCTGCATCTTGTTCTTTTCACTTAATACATTATCCTGCAGGTCAGAAAGCAGCTGAATTCAGTCTTTTTTTAGTAGCTGAGTAATAGTACAGATATAGATATACCACGATTAATTACAAGGGACGCCTAGTTTGTTTCCAATATAAAGTTTATTTCAATAAGCATTCTTATCTATATCCTTAAAAACTGGTATCTTAATTTCTTGAGTAGGTGACTAAAGGGGGATTGAAAGGATAAAAGACATGTGTATTAAGGTAGTTTAATTTGCTTCTGTTAGTTGATGTTTTTTTCCCTTTCAGATGTGCCAGGTGCAGAGATTATGGAGTTATCTGCAAAGAGGGATATTAATGAAGTATTATCTCAGTTTGACACAATGACAAAATGTACAAGAAACATGTGTAGGAATGTGGAAATGTATACTGCCACAGTACGCAACCTACTCTCCATAAGAGAAATCATACACGAAAGAAATGCAATCAGTGTTTAGATTGTGGGAAATACTTCACTCGTAGATCAACTCTTTCATTCAGCATCAAAGAATCTACACAGGAGAGAGACCCTGTAAATGTAATGAATTTAGTGAAACCTTCAATCAGAGGTCACACCTTACCCAGCATGAGAGAATTCACATGGGTGAGAAACCTTACAAATGTAAGGAATGTAGGAAAACCTTCAGCCAGATGACTCATCTCACACAGCATCAGAGTACACATTCGAGACAAAAGTTCCATGAATGCAGTGAATGTGGAAAGGCCTTCAGCCATTCCTCAGCCCTTACGGATCACCAGCGAATTCATAAGTGGAGAAAAGCCGTATGAATGTAAGGAGTGTGGCAGAGCCTTCGCTCAAAGTGCACAGCTCATTAAACATCAGAAAACTCATTCTGGAGAAAAACCCTGAGTGTAGTAAGTGTAAGAAATCTTTTGTGTGCCTGTCTTCCTTGATTGAACACTGGAGAATTCACACTGGAGAAAAACCTTATCAATGTAAGGACTGCAAAAAGGCCTTTTGTCGTGTCATGCTGCTCACTCAGTACAGGAGAATTCATACTGATGAGAAACCCTATGAATGTAAGGAATGTGGAAAGGCTTTCAGCACCCATTCTTCCCTTGTTACTCATAAGAGAACACACAGTGGAGAGAAACCGTATAAATGCAAGGAATGTGGAAAAGCCTTCAGTGTCCCCTGTTCCCTTGTTACCCATAAGAGAACACACAGTGGAGTGAAACCCTATAAATGCTATGCCTGTGGGAAGGCCTTTAATACTTCCTCAACACTTTGTCAACATAATTCATACTGGTGAAAAACCCTGTCAGTGCAGTCACTGAGAGAAGTCCTTTAGATACAGTTCTCACCTTACTCAACACTAGAATGTGTAATGGAAAATGTTATCAAATAACCAATACTCAAAATGTTAATTCTGATTATTCCACATCATGACCAGTACTTTGTATTTTGATTCTTTTTAAATATGCTATCTTAGTTTGTATGGAATACTTCATTGCACTTTTAACTTTAAAATGCTGTCCCTTGATGATACATATTTGTAAAGTGTGTGTTGAAGTCTTTTGCAGATTATTTTTTAAATTAGAGGTTTTTCTTAGCATGCAATTATGAGAGTTGTTCACCAGATTTTGGAAATATTTTCTACTATTCTGTAACCTACATTTTCATTTACATAATGGTGATAAAACAAAAGCTTTAAATTGATCACATCCAATTAATCACATTTTTTAACGGTTATGCTTTTACTTATTTTTCAGATAGGGTCTCACTGTGTCACCCAGGCTGGAGTACAGTGGCACAATCATGGCTCACTGCAGTCTCTGCCTCCTGGGCTCAAGCAGTCCTCCCACCTCAGCCTCACAAGTAGCTGGGACTACAGGCATGTGCCAGCACACCTAACTAATTTTTTTTTTTTTTGAGACGGAGTTTTGCTCTTTTTGCCCAGGCTGGAATGCAGTGGTGTGATCTCTGCCTCCTAGGTTCAAGCGATTCTCCTGCCTCAGCCTCCTGAGTAGTGGGGATTACAGGAATATGCCACCATGCCCAGCTAATTTTGTATTTTTAGTAGAGATGGGGTTTCTCCATGCGGGTCAGGCTGGTCTTGAACTCCCACCCTCAGGTGATCCACCCAAAGTGCTAGGATTACAGGTGTGAGCCACTGCCCCCAGCCCTAATTTTTATATTCTTTGTAGAATGGAAGTTTCACCATGTTGCCTAGGCTTGTCTCAACCTCCTGAGCTCAAGCAGTCCATCTGCCTCAGCCTCCCAAAGGGCTGGAACTACAGGCAAGAGCCACCGAGCCCAGCCTAGTTATGCTTTTTATGTTCTAAGAAATATTATTTATCCTATGCTGAGCTTATGTACAATTTCTTACATGTTTTCTATAGCTATTTTGTATTTTTACCTTTTACAGATATATCTATTTCATGTTTTTATTATGGATAATGGAAGAGATAAAGGTTGAAGTATATTTCCCCCCATGTTATTGACCCATAGTAACACCAGTTTTGGGAGATGGCTTTCATTTTCTCCCTTACATTGTTATTGGCACATTTTGCAAAATTCAATTAACTATCATGGGTACACTTCTGAAATAATTTGTTTCATTAATCTATTTATCTTCTCAGCAGTTCTACATTGTCTTACAGCTTTAGAGCAAGTCTTGAAATTTGGTAGTGTAAGTCTTCCAGTTTTATTGTATTTTAAGAAATTTCTCTAGGCTGGGTATGGTGGCTCATGCCTATAATCCCAGCACTTTGGGAGGCCCAGGTGGGAAGAGCACTTAAGCCCAGAAGATCAAGACCAGCCTAGGCAACATAGCAAGACCTTGTCTCTACAAAAAAATTTAGAAATTAGCAACACATGACTTGTAGCAAAACAGCCTTTTGCATAGCAAGAGTAACACTATCTTGAAGCGAAACTGCGATAATGATCAACGTTTGACTCCTGCACAAGACAGTCCTTCAGCAAGATCAAGAAGCAATGACTTTAGCATAGATAACCCCTCATAAAAATACTTATCTGACTTTCCCACTGGGTCATAAGTTTCAAAAGAGGGTCTGAAAAGTGATGAGCTGCATGCATATGTTCTACCAAAAAAGTTTGTGATATTATGGGTACAGGAATCCACCATCTCACAGCTACTGGAGAAACTACTTCTGTTCTGACATCCCTATTAAATGTTTCTTTCTGAGAAGTTGGATTTGCCAGCCTTTCTTCAGCTTCTCCGTTCCCTCAACCTTTGCAGGTAGGTTTGCATATACTACTTACTTTGGAACATGAATATGTATTTTTATATAAGGTGACAGACGTTGAAAACCTACAGGCAAAAACATACCAGATAAAGAGAAATCATTATTATTCATTGGCATTACACAGTGTGGGAATAAAATACCAAAAGAATTACTCTGGGTCAGAGATTGGCAGACTTCATTTTTTGAGACAAAGTCTTGTTCCATTGCCGAGGCTGGAGTGCATAGTGTGATCACAGCTCACTGTAACCTTGAACTCCAGGGCTCAAATGATCCTCTCACCTCAGCCTCCCAAGTAGTTGGGACTACCAGCACATGCCACCATACCTGGCTAATTTTTCTGTTTCTTTGTAGAGATGAGGATCTCCCTTTGCTGCCTAGGCTGGTCTAGAACTCGTGGTATCAAGTGATCCTCCTGCCTCGGCCTCCCAGTGTTGGAATTACAGATGGGAGTCCTAGTGCCTGACCTAAACTTAATCTAAAAAACCAGACAAGGCTAGATGCAGTGGTTCACACCTGTAATCTCAGCACTTTGTGGGAGAACTGCTTGAGCCCAGGAGTTTGAGACCATCCAGGGCAACATAAGAAAACCCTGTCTCTACAAAATACTTATTTAAAATTAGCATGGCATGGTGGCATATGCCTCTGGTCCCAGCTGCTCAGGAAGCTGAGGTAGGAGGACTGCTTGAATGGGAGGTTGAGGCTGCAGTGAACCGTGACTGTGCCACTGCACTCCGGTTTGAGATGCCATCTCAAAAAAAAAAAAAAAAAAAAAAAACCAGACACTAAATATAGCTGTTGTGGCCAAATAACCTCTGTTGCAACTACTAAGCTCTGCTGTAGTGAAGCGAAAGCAGCTGTAGATCATAAATGCAATGTGTCACAATGAGACTTTATAAACCAGGCAGAAGGCTGGATTTGGGTTTTAGACCCTGCAATAGGCAAAATGGGATATTATGTAAAGATAAAGGTATTATTCATAAATAGAGGATTAGTAGTATGTCCCTGTAGGTCAAATGATGTAAACAACAAAAATGTCTGGAAATTCAAGATATTTGCAAAAATCTTTTAGGAAATTCTGATCCAGCATATCAAATTATATAAAAACAGGGAGATTTTTACCATTGCAATCTAGTGGCTTAATAGACTTATTTAGAAACTTGTGTCCAAAAATGTAGAATACGTATTTTTTCAATGTTCATGGAATATATATAGAAATCAATCTTGTACTTAATCACACACACAAAAATGTCAAATTGGCAGGGCGTGGTGGCTCACACCTGTAATCCCAACACCTTGGGAGACCAAGGTGGGCGGATCAGAAAGGTCAAGAGATCGAGAGAATCCTGGCCAACATGGTGAAACCCTGTCTCTACAAAAAATACAAAAATTAGCTGGGCGTGGTGGTTCGTGCCTGTAGTCCCAGATACTCAGGAGGCTGAAGCAGAATTGCTTGAACCTGGGAGTGTGGAGGTTGCAGTGAGCCGAGATCGTGCCACTACAATACAGCCTGGTGACAGTTCAACACTTTCCCCAAAAAAAAAAAAAAAAAAAAAAAAAAAAAAAGGTCAAATTCAAAAAAAGGAGGTATTTTCAGGCCACATTTACTAATCATAATAAAATTAAATTTGAAATTACATCATTTAGGATGCTTTTGGCTGCGAATTTACAAAATATCCAACTAAAAGTAACTCGGCAATCAAGGTTTATTTTTCTTACATAACAAAGCATCAAAGAGGCAGTTCCAGAATTGGCCTAGTAGCTGAGTCTTCTCAGGCTCTGAGTCAGCTTCTCTGAGGTCTACTTTTTCATTTTCTTGGTTCAGCTCCAGGCATCATGTTCTCATAGAAAAATGTTTAAAAGCAGGAAGAGAGGGAAGAGGAAGTCTTCACGATAAACCTGTCTCTTCCAAATGAGGAAAATCTTTCCCAGAAGCCCCAGCAAATCCCACTTAGCAAGACTGATACTGGCCAGGCCATGCTGTGCTGCACATGAGGCTGGAAAATTAGCATCTGATATCCTCAATCTAAGGCAATACACAGATGCTGCCAATAACAAGGGGAATTGGGTATGGCTGCTGGTATGGCAACCAATGGTTGGCTGCACCAGTCACATAAACAATGTAACAATGTGGAAATTAAGAAATACTCTCCTACATTTAGATTATTTCTGGATCAGGACGAAATAAAAACAGATTATTGTAAGATGGTCCCTTTATTTAATCATTTTCTGTTATTTTCTTCTTTCACTGCCTGGGTGTCTCGTAGTCTTGAATAGTATGTTTAGCGCATGAGTTTAGCTTTCAGATTTTCATGTATATGCATGCATTCAAAGGCTGTAAAAATTCCTCCAGTGTAGCTTTGACTTTCCCCATTAC
This sequence comes from Cacajao melanocephalus, assembly GCA_963573385.1. NCBI lineage: Eukaryota > Metazoa > Chordata > Mammalia > Primates > Pitheciidae > Cacajao > Cacajao melanocephalus. Next base: position 117,794 of record CAUYLG010059062.1, read on the forward strand.
CCTCACATCTCTTTAGCCACATTTCACATCTCTTGGCATAGTAAATTCTCAATTCATCCTTTTCATTACCATTTATAATTGCAGGATTTATTTCCTTGTTAAGCAAATAATAATTTGACTTTTTAACTTGTAAGAAAACTAACACTTTTCATTCTTGATAAAATTACTACACTGTGATTAGAAAATGTGATTCTGGAATGTGTTCTGAAATAAAATTTCTGCCAACCTTTCCCTGCTTCTTTGACAATCATGGCCTGAACAATTTATATCCATAAAATGTTCTTTGATATGAATTTTCAGACTTAGGATAAAGGATAACCTCTGAATGAAGGCATTGTCACTGGCATTACATTCTTCAAGTCTTTCTCCAAGAGGGAGGAGTAAGTTGTGATTAGCCTAAGCTAATGGGCTTTCCTCATTACTTCCATTCATATGGTTACTTGCCAAGATAAATTCTCTGATGATTAGTAAGGGGTAAGTGCTGATGGAAGGCTTTTCTACATTTTTTAGATTCACATGTGCTTCTCTATTATGCATTCTCTGAGGTTGAACAGTAGTTGAATCATGACTCAAGGTCCTCCCACATTCCTTATATCCATAGGGCTTTGTCTCAGTGTGAATAACCTGATGATGCATCAGTTGTGAGCAATGACTAAAAGCCTTCCCACATTCCTTACATTCATATGGCTTTTCACCTGTATGAATTCTATAATGTACAGTAAGATGTGAGACCCGTTTGAAGGCCCTACCACATACCTTACATTGGTAGGGTTTCTCTCCAGTGTGAATTCTCTGATGTTGCTTGAGTTGTGAGCTCACTCTAAAGGCCTTTCCACATACTTTACATTCATAAGGCTTCTCACCGGTATGAATTCTCTGATGTCGTATAAGAGTTGAGCCTTGATTAAAAGCCTTCCCACATTCCTTACATTCATAGAGTTTCTTGCCAGTATGAATAGTCTGATGTTGAATCAACTGAGACCGATGACTAAAGGTTTTCCCACATTCCTTGCATGCATAGGGTTTTTCACCGGTATGAATTCTATAATGTACTTTAAGATGTGAGATCCGATTGAAGGCCTTGCCACATTCCTTACACTGATAGGGTTTCTCACCTGTGTGAGTTCGCTGATGTTCAATCAACTGTGAGCTTCGACTAAAGGCCTTCTCACAGTCTTTACATTCATACGGTTTCTCACCAGTATGAACTCTCTGATGCTGTATAAAATTTGAACCAGAATTGAAGGCCTTTCCACATTCCTTACACTCATAGGGTTTCTTACCAGAATGAATATTCTCATGTTGAATTAGTCGTGAGCCATATTTAAAGGCCTTCCCACATTCCTTACATTTATAGGGTTTCTCATTAGTATGAATTCCTTGATTAATAAGGAGTTCTTTTTGCCAGAAGTCTTTTCTACATTTATGATACCCAAAAGGTTTTTCTCTAGTATGAATTTTCTGATAAAAAGGAAGGGATGTATGCTGGTCAAAAGTGGGCATTTCTTCATGTCTGATGATCATTTGATGGAAAAGTCTATCTGGATTTCCCTGTTGTCTATCAAACTGGCTTCTGCATTCCCAGTCATCTTGGAAACTTGAACACTCAAGACCATAACTTGTAATGCTTTCCATTAGCTCCCATTGGGGTGATTCGACTTCATAAACATGCTGCTTTGGAGATAATTCCTTAGTATCACATCTGGACTCCAACACTGAAAAAGAATGAAAAAAGCAAATATGTTTGGTTTTTATTTTTCCAGATAAAGGAACTATAATATGAATTGGGAGGGTTTAGACTCAATGCCTATTAACTCTTGAATATAGCTAAGCCATTAGAAAATGGACAAGTAGAACAGTGAAAGGAAAATACCATAAATCAGATGATGAGGGTAATCAGAGAGGTCATAAAACTGATTCTGAAATGTTAGTGTCGGGCTGGGCATGGTGGCTCATGCCTGAAATCCCAGGGCTTTGGGAAGCGAAGAAGGGAGAATCACTTGAGGCCAGGAGTTTAGACCAGCTTGGACAACATAGTAAGACCCCATGTCTACAAAACAATTTTTAAAAATTAGCTAGTTGTAGTAGCACTTGCCTGTAGTCCCAACTGAGAAAAGAAGACTGATTAAGCCCAGGAGTTCAAGGTTGCAGTGAGGTATGATCATGCCAGTGCACTCCAGCCAGGTGACAGAGGGAGACCCTTTTTTTTTTTTTCGAGACAGAGTCTCGCTTTGTCACCCAGGCTGGAGTGCAGTGGTGCAATCTTGGCTCATGGCAACTGCCGACTCCCTGGTTCAGGCAATTCTCCTGCCTCAGCCTCTTAAGTAGTTGGGATTACAGGCGCGCACCACCATGCCAGGCTACTTTTTTAATTTTTTTGTAGAGATGGGGTTTCACCATGTTGGTCACGCTGGTCTCGAACTCCTGACCTTGTGATCTGCCCACCTCAACCTCCCAAAGTGCTGGGATTACAGGCGTGAGCCACCACGCCCAGTCGGATCTTTTTTTAAAAAAACAAACAAAAAACAGAGTTGGTGTGGGTCAGAATCACTGCTGAAACATATTTTTTAGGACAGTATTTCTGTGAGACTTTAGAAAAGACAAATATAGAGTGACAGAAAGCAAAGCAAATCATTGGTTTGAGGGTCTGTGCAGAAGGAACACAAGGGAACTTTTCAGGTTGAGGGAAATGTTCAGTCTTGATTGAAGTGACAGTTATGTGGGTGTACAAATTTGTCAACACTCAAAACTAATTTTAAAAATGCATTTTATTGACTGTAAATTATGCCAAAATAGAGTGAATTTAAAAAAATGATGGGGATTTCAAGATGAAAAGAGTTCAGGAGATGGACGGTGATGATGGTTGTACAACAGGGTCAATGTACTTAATGCTACTGAACTGTACACTTAAAAATGGTTAACATGGTAAATCTTCTATTTCGTCACTGTTTAAAAAAATAAAAATAAAAGTAATGGAGGAAGCGTGCGGCTGGATCTGCAACCTGCCTCAGCACCTGGTGGACTGTCGGAGAATAAGCCAGAGGAACATGCTGGGACAGTGGCAGCTATTCTCGTATGTCTGCTGGAAGTTAGAATAACATGGCTGCTATCTTCCTCTGAGAAGCTTTTTGTATCTGAAGTTTGCTGAACACCATGGCTGAAGCCCACTGTCAATTAAATGACATTTCTTAAATGTCATTCGTTTACCTGAATGTTACCATTTCTTAAAGGTGACCTTGGAAAAAGAAGGCTTTGTTCCTTGTTTAGAGGATTAGGCCCAAGTGATTGAGGGAGGATCCTTCTAGAGTAACATACTTTGCCGCTTACTCAAACGGCATGAAAAAGTTGTTGAATGGTATAATGGTCTCTAATTCTACCCAGTATATGATTTCAGCTACAGTGGCAGGTTTTACTGTGATTACAGCAATCAACCCAGTTGACTTAAAGAGACTTGGGTATAGCTTGATGCGAGGAACCATGGGAGAAAGAGAATGGGAGAAAGTGAATGGGAGAAAGCTTTTGAAAGTCTTCATGATGTGTATCAAACAGATGGCCTCGAGGACTTTACAGGCACATGCCTGTTTCATATGGTGGCATATCAGATACCGTCATTCCTTCTGTTATTTGTGAAAATGTTAAGCTAAAATTACTGGAATGTAAGATTGCTTCTACAATGGAAGATGATAAAGACTGAATGAAACACTGGATTTTGTGGAAATAATGCTGGCTGCTGTTACCTCAAAGACTTGTGCCACAACTGTAGCGTATCCACATGACGCGGTAAGAACAAGACTATGTAAACAGGACACAAAGGAAGATATTTTTTTCAGACCTTGTGTTTGGCTGTTCAAGAGGAAGGTTATGGGCCTCTACTGTGGTCTAACAACTAGTGAGACAGTTTCCAAATACAGCCACCTATCTACCTACGAGGGCACAGATCTACTCAATGATTACGACGTGTGACAGCCATCTTACAAAAACAAAAAGGAAAACCAAGAAACTGCCATGGACCATGGAATATTAAAGGCAGCCTGGTGTACAAAACAAAACACATTTGAGACAAGCTAACTGCCTAACTGGACTTTTGGTGGTTCAGAGTGATCATATATTACTTGGTCTTTCTGGCAATGTGAAAAAAATCTTGGCTGCTTCCAAGGAAATGTCTTTTTAAAGCACTCCTTTCTCCAAAATGCCGTTTTTTCTACCATATCCACCTTGCACAGTTGAACTCTGTTGATTTATGGCAGACTACAGTGTTATTTATTCCACGAACACTTCTCTACTACCGTAAATAAAGCCATCCCTGATTAAATACTATTGTATAACTATCCAAAGATATTACCAACAGTCATAAATCTCTAACTTCTTGCTTCTATTTAACTTCTTGTAAAGTTGCAAAATGGCAACAATAATGAGGTCTTCAGTGTTTTCACGTTTCTTTACAAAATCTGGCACGGTACTTTAAAGTTATTTGGGCAGAAGTCACTGTTTTGTGCAACCAATAAAACATCATCTAAAAATCTTATGTATTAAAGATATTGTATAAAAGTCTTAGCATTAAAATATTTGATTTTCCACTTCTAACAGGTGCTTGACATTTAGCATAATTTGGACATTTAAATAAATACAAAAAAACTCAAATGTTAATAGTTAGAGACAAACTATTAACAGTTTGGGACAGCAGTAAAATGTTGATTTTTGGTCACTCCAGTGATACGAGCACATCCTCATATCTTCCCTAACTTTGTGGTACATGAAGACAGCTAGAATTCAACTGTCTTTTCAGAGAGTTGTTATGAACCTGCCTCTTTATCATACCTAGATTTCATTTGCTTAAAGGGGGGAACATTTACCACTTCTGAATTTTTCTCTGCTTGTTTTCACTGTAAGCATTTGAACTGCAACGTTATATTAACATCAAGGACAGTATACAATTATAGAAAAGGCGCCCTTCGCTGTCTAATTCAGCAGGTAATTTTTGACTTATAGGTTTGTAAATGAACAAGGTACTTTTTTTTTTTTTTTTGACAGATTCTCACTTTGTCACCCAAACTGGAGTGCAGTGGCATGAACTTGGCTTACTGCAGCCTCGACCTCCTGGGCTCAAGCAATCCTCCTGCCTCAGACTCCTGAGTAGCTACAGGTGGGCACCACCATGCTCTGCTAATTTTTATATTTTTTTGTAGAGATGGGGTTTCACCATATTGCCCAAACTGGTCTGAAACTACTGGGCTCAAGCAATCTACCTGCCTTGGCCTCCCAAAGTGCTGGGATTACAGGCATGAGCCACCATGCCCAGCCTAAAAATACTTTTTGATGAGAATTTTATTCCAGTTAATGTGCTAACAAGGATACTACTTTTAAATGTTGCCATTAAGTTCAAATGCACCTTTTCATACTTTAAATAGAGAGATATATATATATAACCCTTAAACATGTTCATGATAATTCTGTTGAGACTTCTAGCTAAGGATGTTGCTATACTGGCATGTAAAATGTGTACAATTAAACTCCAGCGTGATACTACTCATTTCAGTATCTATGAGTGGTATATTTTGTGCAGTAGCTTTATCTTAATATGGCTCTTTGTGAATGCACTTTATAGCATTTATTGAGGGTGAAAGAGCAGGAGAGAATTCTACGTTAAGTATTTTTATAAAAACACTGGTCATTTACTAAACAGAACCAGTATTCTTAACATTTGTCTGGGTTTCAGATATGTTGTTTTGCAGCTCTACTCACTATAGTGACCCCAACATTAAAGAAAATTACCAGGCTTTTTCTGCTCTCAGCAGTGAAAAACAGTACCCTCTTAAATTCTGTCAGCATGTCACACTTTTTGTAATCAACAGTAACTGGATGTTTCTGAGGTGTTTTGATTGGACTCAAAAGTATTATAATTTGGAGACAAAAGCAAAATCTGCATTTTAGTTTAAGTATGACACTGATGACTTTAAAAAAAAACCTATATATAAAAGTTCTGTAGAAAGTTTGCCTCCAAAATAGTTTTCTTTTTTTGAAAGATGGGGTCTATTCTGTTGCCCAGGCTGGAGTGCAGAGGCACAATCATGGTATACTACAACCTCAACCTCTTAGGCTCAGGTGAGCTCAGGTGATCCTTCCCGCTCAGCCTTCTGGGTAGCTGGAATTACAGGCATGAGTTACTACACCTGGCTGCAGAAGGATTTTAATATGTAAAACTGTTAACATGATGTACTAACTTTGTGCCCACTCAAATCTCTTTTCTGTCATGTCCTTATGTTCTTCCGACTTTTTCATACATTGACTTCTTTGCTTCTCCATTTAGAAACATAAAATTCTTGTTTTATTCTTAGTTTTTGTTTTAAAAAACATTTGAATGTGTACCCTTGCTTATGTGAAGAATTATGACCTACCAGTCATGGCTAAATAGTCAACATTGTAAGAGTTGGTACTTTTTGGTTCACGTGAGGTTTGGCATTCTTGCATTTATGTACATGGATGCCAACTGTGTGGACTTGTTCTGTATTTACGTTAACTAGCTGACTTTCACTGAATTGTTGAAACTAAAAAATTTTAAAATGTGCTTATAAAAAAGGGGGGAGGCATTATGTCCAAAGAACCCAGGAGCCAGTTTGAAAGGGTATCATCACCAGCCAAATTTGGAAAAATATGAACGTTGTGATAATGATAATGGATAATAATCTGTTACAGACTAAAAGAAGCTTTATAAGATGAGAAAAAGTATGCCACCTACTATTAATCCATATGATATAAATGAAGAAACAAATGGTAAAAGGGAAAAAGCTCTTCTTTACAGGGGTATGTGAACTAATAAATAAAGAATAAAGTTTTTTAAAAATCACTATTTTGTAATTAATAATCATATCTGATCCAAGAGAAAACTATCAATGAATTCTGAAACTAGCAGGCTTGTGAGGAGCACAATATTTATGTCCTCTCAAGGTAGATTATAAAATCATGGCTTAGCAAACTAACACAGGAACAGAAAACCAAATACTGCATGTTCTCACTTATAAGTGGGAGCTAACACATGGACACATAGAGCGAGACAACACATGCTGGGGCCGTTTGGAGAATGAAGGGTAGGAAGAGAGAGAGAATCAGGAAAAATAACTAATGGGTACTAGGCTTAATATCTGGGTGATGAAATAATTTGCACAACAAACCCCATGACACGAGTTTACCTATTTAACAAATCTGTACTTGTACTCCTGAACTGAAAAGTTAAAAAAAAATTTTAATTAAAATTAAAAAATGAAAAATAGTCAAAAGATACATCTTTCCAAAGAGAAAATACTTTCCTTAGGAGCCACCATATTTGTACTCAGTCTAGCCCTATATTACAGGTTGAATTTTTACATGTTTCGCAAGGAAGTAGCAGCCACCTTTGTCGCATGCTGCTGACAAGCTGAGGAAGACAACACTTAAGACATAAGCTTTTAATGTAGCAACCTGCAGGGAGGATTTTCTAAGACAAAGGGCCACTTCCAGCTGACCTGATACCTGAATTGGCTGCTCCCTTCTCACTGATACCTCACTCACCTGGGCACAGGCCTCCAGCCACCACCCTTTCCACCATCCAGGGCTCTTTGCCTTGCTCTAGGAAGGATATCACATCAGGTTTGGAAATGGCCAGACCTGGAGATAAGAAGAAACATGCCACCTGGTTATTGTGTAGGGGGCCACAGAATTCATATCCAGGACCTGGTCATCAAGCAGGAGACGCAGTGCAGAACTGCCAGAAGAAGATGGGACAGTTACCTGAGGTTAGGGGAAGATGTAGCATCAGCTGATAGTGCTGCCCTTTAACCCCTCAAAAGTGACCAACCAGTCATAAAACTGAAAAGCCCCAAACACTGATCAGGAAGGAATAAACATGTCCAATGATAACCTCCGAACTAACAGACTAGATCACCTTACCCAGTGAGACCAGGTTGCTGTAGGTCTCCAACATCACGTCTCTGTACAAATCCCTCTGAGCAGGCGCCAGCCACTGCCATTCTTCTTGGGAGAAGACTACGGCCACATCCCTGAACAAGTCTGACCCCTGGAATGATAGGCATGTATGATATATACGTATTTCAATGGATCACAGTGGGTTGAAAGGAGGTGGGGCAGGTCTTTGCAGAGGCAGGGGTGTTTGGTTGAACAAGCAGGGTGGGACTGAATGTGAAAGGTTACATTAGAAATGGGTATGAGTAAAACAGAATGTTAAAATGTTCTCAAACACTCCTTGTAACTGCAAATCAAAGCTCTGTGCACAGGTCTGGGATGAAAATGGAGTTAAATCGAGTTTTACCTAAATGGAGTTTTCCTTATAGTAAGAAACGGTGTAATAACGCACATAGCACACTCTGTACTTGGCATACAATAAATTCTCAAGGTGAGACCTATCATTTCTATCTTTTGGAATAACAATAACAAAATATATTTCTCATAGATTTTCCCCAAATATTTTATTTTTTTAAATTATAGAAACACGTTTTCTATCTTAGATACAGGATTTTCATGTAAGTCAAGAATTTCTTAGAGATGAAAGTTCATCATTATGTCAGAACGTAACACAACAATTTTTCTTCATGGGAAAACCATGGAGATCACTTTTATTGAGTACAATTTTCTATCAAGTAAAACTAATGACTCAAACATCCTCTTACTTTGGGTCCAGAGGTTGGATCAGATCTCTAAGGCGTTTCCAAGCCCTGACCACTCACCCTTCTAGCTGACCATCTCACTTGCTGTATCATCCACCATTCTCAGCTCTGTATTTTTCTTGCTCCTAAGCTAAAGAAACTAATGGAGACTGTCCCAGCTTCACATGCTCTGTTCAACATCAAACTAGACTTTAACTCTGGCGTAGAATCTCTGATGGATTCCCAGTCAAACATCAATTACATATCCAATCACTAATCATTCCCAAAGCAGGGCACTGGACCACGCACTTAAATTGAAAGCAACCAACACCACCTCCCCTGCTTTTCTATATGTGATTGCTCCTAAGTGTTCATTTCCATCTCTTCAGTTCTTACAAAAGATGCTCTCATTTCATACAGGGAAATGGGTTTCTCCTCCTAGCAGAAGAAAACCATCAGGAGATACAGAATGCTACAGAGAATAAATCTGTGGGCATTTGTCAGAGAGGAGAGGACAATGGGAGAGGGGACTCACTGCCTGGTCCTTTTATTCCCTAAAATGGGAAAGTCTGAGAACCAAATTCCTGGATGGAACCCAGGTGGGAAGTTTCAAGATAAGAAAAGCACATATTCATGGGATTTTAAAACTCACAAGGGACATGACTTTTAGAATTTCAAGGGCTGATAGGTCCTCCTCCTGGTTCCTCTCTTGGGGAAAGGCAGAGTCCTGCGATGGCAGAGCTGGGGGAGGAAAGAGCAAACATGAGAGGCTAGGCTTGCCTCACAGCTACTAGAATGCCAAAGTTACAAGTTCCCACCTGCTTGCCCTCTGCCCACCAAGAAAATGAGAGAGATGTGAGACAAAGGGATCCTCACCCAACCCCAGGAAACCTGCTTTAGCTGCTGCAAGGAGAAGGGGAACCAGCGGTCCTTTCCTTCCCATTTCCCCTAAACATCCAGTGGTTCTGTTTTGTTGCAGATGCAAGTCAGACAGGGATGCTGAAGGCTGTTCTAGTGACCAAGACCCACATGTTACCTCAAGGACAAGGAAGGCTTTCCTCAAGCCAGGGAACACAGAAGCCCTGCGTAATTTGCATAGCCCCAGCCTAAAATAAAGCCTTTCCAGGACTAGGCCATTTAACTCTCTCCTGCAGCAAATATAACACATTCCAAAGTCTACCTGGCTCTTTTCCCAAAGGCCAAATTTACAAAAAGCTCCACAGCCCAAACTGAGGCTTTGTGGACGCCACTTCATGGAGCATGCCTTGCATCAACAAATGGGACAGAATTACACAAAATTTACACGGGGCAGGCCCAGCGCTCCACTATCAGCACATAAATGTGCTCTTCCATAGAGACACAGCAGTGCACAAAGCTGAATGCCCAATAATATTTGCCAAATAATAGAACTGAAAATTAGTACATAAGTAGGCAAGTCCACAAGTAGGCGAGTGGTTGAACCATTTTTGGCATAACCATATAATGGAATGCCAAGTGGCTATCAAAAATGAAGTTGGGCAACATTAACTGACAAGCAAAGATACTAACTACTGGATCCTTTGAGAACATTCAGCAAAAAGAAATCAAACTCACTCACTCACTGACACACAGGCTAAAACAAAACAAAACCAAAAAATCGGAAGAAAAAACACCCGTGTTTGCAGTGTTGTCATTTAACCAGTTCTTGAGCTCATTGTTAAGAAGTATTTTATAAAGGAGTATGTAAAGTGCCTATTGCATTACAAACATTTAGTTCTAAGTAAAGTGTAAGTGAAATAATTATGAATGTTGTTTAATATGATGTAATAGGCAGCCTTTCCTTATTATGACCACTTTTATAAGCATTATTTGTATTAACTGCACGATATCCTATTTACACAGGATAGTCTGTGTTTCACTCAAGTGTTTCCCCATTGCTGGACACATAATTTGAACAAGGTCATATAAAATGTTCCCAAATGTAAATTCTTCTAAACTAGCTGTTCTAAATCCTCTGGGGTCTTGCAACTCTCTGAAAACGTCATGAAACAAAATTTCCTCTCAGATTAAAAAAAAAAAACAAACACGCATAACAGTGAATGCAAAACATCCGCAATTTCAGGGGGTCGGGGACCCCTGTGCACCCACCTAAGGGGTCCATGCACCTGGGCTATGAGGCTGGACGCAGAAAGGGGGCGCCAGCTGTCGCGTGCCGCGAGGGCCGGCGGGAAATGTAGTCTCACGCCGGTAAAGCCACAGAGCGACGATGGGGCGAGACGGCTCAGTTCTTCTCAGGCCTGAGACCCAGCTGGCCGCGGCACCCGTTCCTACGTGGACCCCGGAGCGCCTGGCAAGCTCCGGAGCCCCTCACCTGCCGCCTTCTCGGGTCCAAGTGCCACCGCGGCCGCGCCCCCGGCAACCCAGGGCGCGCTTCCACCTCGTTACCGGCGGACTCGCAGCGCGCATCCGGAAGATGGCGCAGACGCACAAAGCACTCCGATGCTGCGCCATGATAGGGCCGGTACCGCAGTGTCTTCTGGGAAACGTAGTCTCTAGACTTGCAGGTAGTAGCCAGGCCTTGAGGCCGGATCTCGCGATGTTTAGGGGTGAGCCGGTTGCCTTGCTTGCGTAGTGCGCGGAGGAGCGATGTGCCTGTGTTCGAGTCCCTGGGTCTTTCACGAGGGACTGTGTGCTGGTTGTGCTATCTGCGTGTGATTCTCTAGAGAGATTGTGGATGAGTAACTGAGTTGGCAAGGGACCGTCACTGTGTGCCTGATTCTTGTGACGGTTTGTGGTGGTTGGTTCTTATTCCACGTGGGTCGTTGAGTTTGTGACTGGGACAGGTTAGCGGTGTATACACAACTGTATGCAGCTGTGGAAGATTCCCTCATCCATAAAGTTCCCATTTCCGTGGAGCAGCAGTTTTACCAGAAGGTTTGGAAGGAACCTTTAAGTTTGGAAATGTAAAAGTTTATCTGGTAACTAATTTTAAACATTCCATCTATGATGAATTAAATGTGGGTTATGAAGGAGAATGCAAAATAAACAGAAACGTTATAAAGATGTAAAGAAGTTTTCCTGCTATGGGGCAGCATCTCTTGGCCAAATACCAGACTGCCACATACAGTTGTTAATTCTCTCTTGTTTATAGGCGGCTTTGGTGTCATCAAGTGTGAGAAGCCCTAGACTACACATCCCTACGCTACTTTATATATAGCGTAGTCCAGTATGATCGGGAGTCCGAAGTGCCAGTTGCCGGTCTGGACCTGTTATGCTGAGTCTCAGAATAGGGAAACCCTCCTTGTCCGAGGTGGTACAATTTGTCCTTGAGTTGTGCCGAGTTCAGAGTTATTGTCTCTTGATTTGATCCTGTTTTCCTTAGACTTGGTTCCCTCTATGGTGTAATAAATGGTTAAGAGTGTGAACCCTTAACCATCTCCAACACTGGAGCCAGAATGTCTGAACTCCAGTCTTAGAGATGTGCCTCGGTTTCCACATTTGAAAGTGGGGATGATTATAGCATCTAAATCATTGAGTTGTTGGGGAGGAGTAACTGAGCTTATATATGTAAAATAATGCTGCGCTGCTGGATAAAGATGATAATGTGACGGAAGCTAATGCTTTCCTTCTGCAAAGATGCTTTTTCCAAAATATAGCATATTGCCTTTTTACACATTCTTCAGGAGAGGGTAGAGGCTGCATTTTCCTTGCAGGCACAGTGATGTGGTGTAGAGCACACTGCTAGCGTTAGACAGATGTGGATTCAAATACCAGCTCAGCCATTTATTAGTTTCTTAATTTTCTTTGTCCATAAAAGGAACAATGTAGTGCTAGGCTTGCATCTTTGTCTTGAGGGTCAAATGATATAATAATAAAAGCAAAGCTCAGAGGTTATTGCCGATTACTAATATTAAGAGACAACTTCAGCAAGGATGGTTGAATTTCACACTTGTGAATGGACAGTTTAAGGAGACAGCTGTAAATTTATTCTACTTGATGTTATTTGTGGTTCAGGACAGTGTTGTGAGTTCAAGAGCAGAGGGTAGATGCAAAAATCATCATCTTTCCTATGTTCTCTGATCTTGGGAAGGGGTGAGTGGCTCTAGTTTCCCTTAAACATCCGACTGTGTGAGTGTGTCTATATGTACATGTGCAAGTATTTGTTTATGGAGGAAAAGAAGGCAAAGGACCAAACAGGTACAAAGCCAACCATCTCTCAGGCTAACTTTGTTCTCTACCAGTTCTACTTTCTCAGATTCATTAATCTGCCAAAGAGAAGAAGATGATGAAATGGCCACTTCTGTTTTCAATGCAAAACTGTACATTTTGAATGTAAAATTTCTCTTCCTTGGGAAACCTGAAGAAAAGTTTCCATTTAACAAATGATTTTTAAAAAATATATTTTCTAAAGAAATATATGGTGATTGTAAGAAAACTAAAAAGTGATCCTAACAAAACAAGAGTAAATAAAACTATAATCCCACAATCTGGAGATAATTACAGCTGAAATTTGAGGGTATAATTTTCCAAACAAATTCTATCCATTTATCTCTGCCCTTCTGTTCATCTTTCTAACTATACTTACACTTTTCAAAAGGAGTATTTGCCACAGACAGGTAAACTGCTTTTTCTACCTGAAATTAATCATGAACATATTTGTAATTACATTTTTAACCATGTAGTAGTTCATTGTATTGCTATTCCATAATTTAACCAATCTAGTATTGTTTAACTCAGCACCCGGAACCCGGGATAGAAGCGTGGCCATATACATTATCTCCCTCGTCTTAACAAACTCCACAAATCCTCCGAGAGCATGGGGATAACTGTGCGTTTATTTCTTGGCCTGCTGACATTCAAGAATGTGGCCTTTATTTCTCTAAGGACTAGGGTTGGTTGAAGCCAGCATGAAAGGATATGATTCAGGAGTGGGATTAGAAAACTATAGGGATTTGGCTGGTGGGATTAAGATATCTTTTCATAGTGATTGCAAATATAGCTCCTGTCCAGAAATAATTTTGTTTCTTGGTGGTGAAATTCCAAGCAGCTCCTGAGGTGTTATGACTCCTGTTCACAGAGAAGTATTTGAGATTTGAGGCCTGGTAATAGGCAGCTCTGTGGACCCCTACCTGAAACTTTATCTTCCCCTTTCTCCAGAAGACTATCTCACTTACATTTCTGGCTACACAGTGGTTTCTCTCTCCTAATGACTAAGGGGCAGAGTCTGAACCCTTAAATCAAGTCTCTTATTTTCTCTTGCAGGAGTTTACATTTCTAAGTCATTTATGAGTTAATATATTGGAATATGAGAAGCTGCCCTGGATGATAGAAAATGAAGTGACAGTTTAACTGGTGCTGTGGTAAAAGGAGCAAGTTAGGAGGGAAGGCTTTGCTTAGGAAATCCTGCATTCCCTAAGGAATTACTCCCTTGCTCTCATCAAGAACAGGGTAATTAATGATGTCACAGGGTCCAGAGTTAGAGGGGAATGACAACCTAGAAAAGACCTTTAGAGGTGGAAATAGGAATCTTAAGTTTCAGTAGAATGAGATGAACAGAAATCAGTTGATGGAGACTTAGCTGGAATGATTTCTTTCTCTGAAATACGAGAAAATTCCATTAATAATATATATATTACAAAAGCAGCATAATCACAAATATATGTCATTTAGCAAGAAGAAATAAGTTACTCGGCTGGGCGCAGTGGCTCACACCTGTAATCCTAGCATTTTATATATATGTGTGTGTGTGTGTGTGTGTATATATATATATATATATATATATAGAGAGAGAGAGAGAGAGAGAGAGAGAGAGAGAGAGAGAGAGAGAGAGACAGAGGCTTGCTATGTTGCCCAGAATGGTCTTGAACTGGCCTCAAGTGATCCTCCTGCCTCAGCCTCCCAAAGTGCTAAGACTACAGGCAACACACACCCCCACTGTGCATGGTCACTCCATCTTAACAAATCAAAAACTAGATGATACGTAGGAAACAGGTCTATGTCTTTGCAGACACTGGGCAACAATTTTGATCTCTAATAGAATGGAAATAAATGAGATCCTATGAGTACGTTGGCTTTCTCCCTGAAGGAATATTTCCAATGACAGTGCAGGGAGGAAGAACCCAACCAGAGCACAGCAGTTTGTTGAGTTGAGACAAACAACAGAGTTTTGAGGAGACAGAAGTGACTGGAATTTGTAGAACAGACTGTGGAAGAGGGAGTTTCTTAGAGAAAGAGCTCCAGAAACATGCATAGGACTCTCCTTGAGTTTTTGGCTAAAAGTTCTACAAGGCCAGTGAAAGAAAAACTGCATTGGATGTCAACCAGCCAAAGTGGAGGGACTTTTTTTTTTTTTTTTTGAGACAGAGTCTCGCTCTGTTGCCAGGCGCCAGGCTGGAGTGCAGTGGCGCGATCTCGGCTCACTGCAACCTCCGCCTCCCGGGTTCAAGCAATTCTCCTGCCTCAGCCTCCCGAGTAGCTGGGATTACAGGCGTGCACCACCATGCCCAGCTAATTTCTGTATTTTTTTAGTAGAGATGGGGTTTCACCATGTTGGCCAGGATGGTCTGGATCTCTTGACCTCGTGATCCGCCCGCCTCGGCCTCTCAAAGTGCTGGGATTACAGGCGTGAGCCACCGTGCCCGGCCCCAAGTGGAGGGACTTTTAACAGTACAGACTCCAGAAAGGTTACACCATAATAGCAGACCTAAACAGGTCCTGGAATAAAGGCTACTGTTCTAACAAAGCTTAAACAACTCTCAAAACGATTAGAGATTCTTCAAATTTTGGGGCTGGATGATTAAAAAATATATTGCAGATTCAGAGATAATTGCCTGAGAAAATAAAATTCAGACATTCAGTGCAGCAATGGAGCAATATCCAGCATTCAGTAAAAAACTGCCAGGTATGCAAAAAAGCAGGACAATGTGACCAAAGCCAAGAGGAAAAAAAAATCAGTTAATAGAAACACAGAACTGACAAATGGTAAGATTAACAAAGACTAAAACAAATACTTGTCAGTGATTTATATAAAACATGAACATAGTGGAAAGAAATATATGAAAAAGAATGTAATGGAATTTCTAGAGTTGAAAAATTTACCTGACAGGCTTAGTAGCAGGACTGAGGGACACACAAAGGGAATTTATTGTATGAATCCATTTTAGGTGAAATTCCGGAACAGGCAAAACTACTCACTCATCTTTTATTATGCAGATGGTGTCTCTGCCTGGCTGGCGCCATGTTGTCTGTTCCTTACTGTACACATGGTTGACAAAGAAAAGGGAAGATCGAGCTGCCATACTGGACATGCCTAGCCCCCAGGTAGCCTTTTCCCATTGGCACAGCTGCCGGCATTCACCCATGCAAGCTTGTAGCTTGCTTATCTATGTCTGCAGCTCAATTTTACAGGCTAGTCTTTGTTAGAAATGACTTGGGGGCTGCTTTTCATTAAAATAAAAACCTTACTGGGATTTCCTTACCCTCACTATCTGCCTAAATAATTCCTTTTTAACTCCTGTTTCACTGGGATTACCAGCCTGAGCCACCGTGTCTGGTAGAGGGTTTTTTTTTTTTTAATCTGTATTCCTCAAGATTTTGCACTTAGATAATTGTGTTAAATTTGGTTGTGCTAGGTAGACATATTTCTGCTGATTACTCATCTAGGAAGAATGTGGGTTCCTACTTAGGGAAAAGGAGTCAGGCTGGTGGACCAGGGGACAGCGAAGAGATAAAGCAAATAAACTATACATTTCTTCATGGTCTAGGACATATAAACAAAAAAAGGAAGCACATAAGCTATTGGTCTGCTTTTCTTTATGGCTCAGGAGATACAGTCCTCCTGGGCAAATAATGTACATAACTCACAAACTTCCTGCTTAACATCAAATGCATGCATCCATTTATCATCAAACACCTTGGGTGACAGAAGAATGCAAGTTAGCTCCCTGCTACCATGGCATTATCAATCAGCCCAAGAACCATCCTATAAAATCTCCAGCAAGCCTTTGTTTCTTTGTAGTCAGTTCCTGTTCTGCTGATTCTGCCTGCTGCTCCCTAACAACATACTTTCATACTGTCTTTAATAAATCTGCCTTTCTTTACCCACAACTGTCTTGGTAAGTTCTTTTACCTCTGCGCCACCAGCCCAAATAGTTGCTGCTCACCTGAGACAAAGAATAAATGTGGTTTTAATGCAAATCAAAGTTTACTTAATGACTTCCACCAAGCTTTGTAGAAGGTTCTACCAAAAGGAGAAGCTTAAGTGATAATGGCCCCAAACAAAAAAATGTTACCACCCAGCTTCCTGGGCTAAATGTAAACACCGCCCAAGGGGTTCTTCCTGCCTACTGCAGAAAGAAGGACCATGACATTGAGTAGAGAAAGTGTCTTAATAGACACGAGGGTGGCCATGCCACATGGGAAATGGAGTTTGTACTCAAATCATCTCATCCAAAGCTCTTAGATTAGAGGTTTTTCAAAGTCAGTTTGGGGAAAGGGGTGGGAGTGGCCGGAAAACAGGTGCTTGCTGCTGATTGGTTGGGGTGGAGATGAAATCATAGGGGGTCAAAGCTGCCCTCATGTGGGCTGAATTGCTTCTGGGTGGTGCCACAGGAGCTGGGTTGGTTAGTCCAGGTGGAACCATCCGGTCCAGGTGGAGCCATGGGTGTCTGACGTGATAAAACCTGAAAAGATATCTCAAAAGGCCAATCTGAGGTTCTACAGTAGTGATGTTATTTGCAGTAGTAATTGGGGAAGTTGCATATCTTATAAACTTTGGAATAATGGCTGACAGTTGTTTATGTCTGTGCCACCATAACATGATGCAGCCTCCTCTGCTCCTCCCAGCCTGATGGCCTCCCATTAGCTTTATAAAAGCAATCGAGTTTTGGCCAAGGCCTGTTATTTAAACTATAGCCTAAATGTCTTCCAAAGTTAGCTCAGCTCTATAGAGCACAGGAATAATTAAGAGAAAGGCAAGATAGATGGGGTCAGCTCAGTTTACTGTCAGTTTTTCTCATTGATACAGTTTTTGCAAATGTGGTTTCACAAAGATGCCTACTCTCTTCATTCACACATTTGTGAAATGTCAAAAAGACTGCAAAAACCTGGAAGTTTACTGATGCCTTACCTTAAACAAGGCTTGTCTGTCTGGTTTGAAAAAGTGAGGGGAAGATACCATAATTTCAACATTCAAACACAACCCAACTACAATTTTTGTAGATTGTGTTACTTTTACTTTTTATTCATAGGAACAGTTTTCCAATGTTGCAGTCATAATGCAATTTTTACAGCTTTGTTCCTCCTTTAAGAAACCTTAACTGAAGAAGTATTTTCACGTGTTGCTTCATTGCCATGAGATTATTCTTTTTAAAAGTTGTATAGTTTTCAATCAGATAGATGTGAAAGGAAAATAAATCTCAAACGACCCCAGAATCACTAAGCCAAGGGAAAAGTTAAGCTGGGAACTATGTCAGGCAAACCTGCCTCCTATTTGATCCCTATATAAGATAGTTATAAAAATAAAAAGCTACATACTTCCCTCACAATTTGCCCACAAGGAAATTCCTTTTGGACAAAGGACAGAAAGAACTGAAAGTCATCCCTCTGAGGCTCGTGTGACAAATGCATATGCATATCTGATTGCTTCCTCAGACCTATTGTTTATGTAAAAATGCAGATTCACGGAGCCAGACTAAATTGTGCATTCAGTGGAAAGCTAATCTAGTCAAAAGAATGCAACCTTTTGTCCCACATCTACTTTTGACCTGGAAGCCCTCACCTCAGATTTTTCCACCTTACCTGACTGAACCAATGTACATCTTACACATATTGATTTCTCATGTCTCCCTAAAATGTATAAAAGCAAGCTGTACTCCAACCACCTTGGACACATGTCATCAGAACCTCCCTCTGTCATTAGTGCCTCCTTAACCATGGCAAAATAAACTTTCTAAATTGATTGACACCTGTCTCCCGATACCTTTTGGTTTAGAACTTACTGCTATTTACTTGACCATTCTTCTACTTGTAGATGTAGAGTCCTGACAAGTAAACAACCACGAGGAAGGGGCCCCAGGTGGGGAAGAACAATGAACAGTTGTTCTGAGAGATGGCTAATCAAACAACCTGAGGTCACAATGACCTCATTCTTCATAGCTTCCTCCAGCATGACCCTATAAAACTTCCTTCCAGCTCCTGCCTCTTTGCAGACAGCTCCTTCTCTGCTGTGCTTCCAGTTGCAACCTTGCAATGTATTTTCATACTTTCGCTAATAAATCTGCCTTTCTTTACCTATGACTGTCTTCATAAATATGAGACTGTCCTCTTTACTGCTTTTGATAACAGGCCCTAGCTACTTGCTACCTGCGACCACAGCCGTATTGTTTATGTTCAACATTTTATTATAAACAATGTTCCAATTAATATTTGTTGCTAATATCATAGTTGCATTTTTTTTATTTCCTAAAGATAAAATTCCCAGCTTGTATGATGCTCTTTGTTATGGCAACTTTGGTCAGACAATTAAATGAAGGAATTGAAGGGTATAACAGGATTTTAGAAGGGGTGGTACAGAATTGGGAGACAGAACTAGACATAAGAGTTTATAAAATATTTTCAAAGACAGGTCAAAGAAGAGGAATGAGTATGATATTGTGAAATATATATTTGATCTTCATCCTATTTCCTAGCATAGAACTCCTAAAATCCTTAGAAACTGCAAAGTAAGAGTTAAAAACTCTGTGTACTAATGAGTTGACTGATGGTTGGCAACTCCTATGTAGTTTCAGGATGGGGACTGGTTATGGAAAAGATCAAGGCTTGACTAGAAGGTTGGGACTTTGAACTCACCCCCAACCTCCAGGGAGGGGAGGATCCGGATTGAGGGTTAATGGTTTAATCAACCATGCATATGCAATGAAGCCACTGTGAAACTCCCAAAAGACAGGGTTTGGAGAGCTTCCACACCACAGAACATGTGGAGATTCCTGGAAGGTGCAACATCCTTTCTTCCGTACATTGCCCTATGCATGTCTTCATCTATATCCTTTGTAATATCCTTATAATAAACCAGTAAACATAAGTATTTCCCTGAGTTCTGTAAGCCATTCTAGCAAAATATTGAACTGTTAAGAGGGGGTGGTGAAAATCCCAACTTGAAGCTGGTGGGGTCAGAAGTTCCAGAGGCAGGCCTGGGGACTGAAGCCTCAGCGAAAGTTGTCCGACCCATCTCCAAGTAGACAGCGTCGGAATTGAACTGCAGAGCACCCAGCTGAGGTCCGCGGCAGAACCCACTGCTTGCTTTGTATGTGTGGGAAACTCCCCCATGTTTGGTCACAGAAGTCTTCTGTTATGATTAGTTGTCGTTGAGAGAATAGAAAAAAAAAATGCACTTTGTGTTTTTTCCACTGATTCAGAGGGCATAACTCAAAGAATGAAGAACTGAATGAATGATCTTAATACTCTGCTTCGCTATTCTTGATAATATGCATGACTTCCCAACATGCATCAGTCCCCTTTACTATTGTTTTCCTATTGAATTATTCCTGCATTAGAATGCTGCTCCATGAGGTGGGGATTTTGTCTGCTTGTTTACTGCTGTGTGCCCAGGGCCTAGGAGAGTGCCCGACAGGGTAGGTGCTCAATAAATGGCAAATGAAACACAGGGTAAGGCGGAGAGTGAAGAAACAGAAAAGGAAAGGAAAGAGAAAAGCCGGGCTGCGGGAGCGCTTAATCACACGTACAACCTACCGGTACCCTCTCCAGCTGGCTCAGGCCCCACACTGGTCCTCAGCTCCCTTTTCTCAGCGCTGGGCTCACAGATTTACCCCGAGCACTCGAGCGCGGGCTCGGCCACTGCGCGTGCGCGTCACCGTGCGAGCACCCCGGCCTCGCAGCCTTTGGGGACCCAACCAAGCTGCGCCTGCGCAGTCAGAGCGGGCCCGCCCAGGCCTCGGGCGGAACTGGTGGGTGAGCCAACGGCCTGAGAAGGCTTAGCTGGTCCGGGTGGGGTTCTGAAGGCCGGCAGGGGTGGAATTACTAGGGGAGGGGGCGCAGCAGAAACTACCCGCAACTGAGCAGGCGGGCCTGCGGCCGCCCGGAACCTTCAACCACCATCCCAACATCCTCCGCGCCGCGCCGGCCCCGGACTCCATTTCCCAGCTGCCCCTGCGGCCTTCCCGAGCGCTCAGGCGCCTTTGTGAGCGCGGCCGGCGGCCGGATCGAGTCCTGGCCCGGGCCTTGGCCCAGCCCCGGCCCCCAAGGACCGCGCCGAAGGAGGTGCCCACGGGAGGGAGGAGGCGGTGAGGAGCGCGGGATGGAGCGGTCGCCAGCAGCGGCCATGCCACCATGTGTGGGACCGTGTATGACAGTGTGTGAGACGGTGTGTGAGAATGTGTGACAGTACCGTGTGTGAGAATGTGAGACCGTGTGTGACAGTGTGAGAATGTGTATGAGACTGTGTGTAAATATGTGTGTCAGTGTGACACCATATGTCACCAATGTGGTACTGTGTGTGACAACGTGAAACTGGGTGTGAGAATGTGACAGTGTGTGACCGTTGCCTGTCTATGCAGGAGCCTTTAACAGTGTGTGGGACTGTTACACTGTGTGTGTTTAAGACCACATCACCATGTGTGAGGCTGAGAATGTGTGACAGTCTTAGACTGTCACTATGTGTAGACCGTGTGTGAACAGTGTGTAAGCCCATGTTACTGTGTGTTTGACCTCTGCGTGGAGGATCATGTAAGACTTTGCGACAGTGTGTGTGACTTTGTGAACAGATTTTGGCCGTGTGTGTAGAATTGTGAGCCTGTGACACTATGTGAGACCATGTCACCGTGTGTGAGGTACAGTGTGTGATTGTGTACAGTGTGTGGCCATTGGTGTGGGACTATGTGAAACTGCAACAGTGTTTGGTAATTTGTGTGACAGTGTGTGAGACTGTGTCACTGTATGAAACTTTATGTGAACAGAGTTTGTTGTTGGACTAAGATTGTGACAATGTTTGGATTGTGCATGACAGTGTGTGTGATTAGGTGACACGGAGGGAGATTGTGTGACTTAGCGCTGTGTGTCATCCAGACAGTGAGTGTGATGGTGTGACTCAGAGTGGCCTTTATGACCCATTGTGAGAGCAGGGCAGGCTACAATGTGGAGGCATGTCCATAGGTTGCCAGGAGAGGTGCCAGAATGACTGTGTGGTTTGTTGCCTGTGATTTGTGTGGATAGGAAGCTGTGTGGGTGCTTAGAGATGCTGGTGTGCTCTGGGATTTGGGAAACTGCTGTTGTGGTGGAGAGACACAGAGATTGAGATGAAGGGAAAAGATGGAGAAAGGAAGAGGGGAAGAGAGCTGGAAAAGGAGAGACAGACAGGAACCTCAGCCTTAGGCCTGTAAAGCTGACCACGCTGGCTGCTGCTCCTCTGGCACAGTAGTCGTTCCATCCCTCTCAGTCTCTGGCGGCATGTGAGGAATTTAAGAGGAAAAAGGAATGGGAGACCTACGATGTGCTATTTATAAAAATAAATGACAGAAAGATGAAAATTTATTTAACACAGATGTGCCAAGCACTGTGCTAAATGCTTTATGTAAATCATTTCAGAATCCGCCCAACAATTGATAGAGAATCAGGTTGGAATGGTTACCAAACTTGCCAGAGGTAGCATGTAGTGGTTTGGCTGTTTGAGACCAGGTGTTCTGATCCTTAACTACTAAGTTATGCTGCTTCTTAGGTAATGGCTTTATTCTTCAAGGCAGTGAAGTGTGGTGGACAAGAATTCCTGATAGGGGATTTGGATGACTGTTCATGCATAGCCTGCTCCTCCTTCCCTCTCTCCTTATTTCTCTCTGAGGAAATTGCTCAGAAAACTCAAGAGACTGGTTTTCAGGTGCGGGTTGTCATAAGCTAGGACCTGAAGTAGGGTGTCCTGACTCTTTGATGGAGTGTCCACCACACCATATGGCCCCTCTGGTACTCACTCTGTGTATAGAGATGCTTTCTCTGAGACATTTCACGTTGTAGCTTTGTCTTTCATCCTTGAAGAGAGGGTGGGGACATAGTTCAACATCATGATCAGGTGGAAAGAATTAAAAGTTAGACCTGGTTTCCAGTTTGGCTTAATTACATATTACCATGATGCCTTGGATAATTGGATAATTACTCCGATGAAGAGCCTTCATGTGTGAAAGAGGGGGAAATCCTTGCTTGGTAATGCCATTCTGTAATTGCGGTTTTTGTTTTAAATTATAAATGAGGAGGTAACTTACGCACAGAACATGTATGTTGTATTCTTAAGATCCCAAGCATGTGGGTAAAAGAATTGTAAATTTAGATATAAATGACTTACTTGGTGATACCTCTAATTACTCCTGAGGTTGGGGAAAGAAGGAAAATGAGAAGGAAAGGTTTCTAGGCTGTTGATACTGGGAGCTGCAGGGCAGGCCTGGCATTTTATGGTTTCTTTTCCTTCTCTAGCTCTGCATTCTCAGGATACTATCCCTCTCCCAGAGAGGAGCCTAAAGGAGTAGGACAGAAGAACTGTCAAATTCTTGAATCCTTAAAGCCATGTCCAAGGTAAGGAAGCATTTCTTCTCTCTTCCCTAAAATGCCATCTTATTTTTTTTTTAGGTTATAAGAACATTTTGTTTTTCTTCCAAAATTCTCCAGCCTAACAAGGTTCCATTCATCCAGTGACTCATTTCTCATATCTTGCTTTCTAGTAAAAGTAAGTCCCTAAAAGACTAGTTATCTTTTTTTCCACATCCAGCATGCTTATCTTCATTCAGGAAATAATTCAGCACCTCCTCTGGATTTAGTGTTGGGTTAGACGCTCTCAAGAGGCAAAATACACTCATTGGCATATGAACACCTTCATTGTAGTAAGTTGATTCATTGAGATTGAGGTGCATGTTCAGATGTAACCACTAGCATAAATAAAGCTTTTCCACAGACCTAGGTTTGAAAAGAAGGCAAGACAGGAGGCTTGATAATATTCATCCATTACTCATATGTAGTAATCTTTCTTTCTTCTGTAATCTTCCTCCTATGATTAGTACCCTTATCACTTCCTGAACAGAATAAGATGCCTATGGTGATTTAACTCCACAATATTATTATTGCACTATTTATAGTTACTGCTTTAGAACTCTTAATTTGTTCCTGTGTTTTCATGCTTCCATTTTACTTCTACCTGAAGAACTCTTACTAGTATGTCTTCGAGTGCAAGCCAACACTTTACTTCCACCCTGAATTGTTTTTTCAATTCAGAAACAATTTGACCCTATTGTTGCTGGGTCAAAGTAGTGCAATTAAAACATTTTTTGAGATTAAGTAGTTTTGTGAAATCCTAGTCTCAATGGAGGGAACAACTTCTATGAATCGATTTTAAGAAAATAATTCAAGACCTATGCAATATTATAGTAAAAAAAATGAAGATTTACTCAGCTGAAAATAAGCATGGGAGTTAGTAAATATGATAGGGCATAATTATACCATGTAATATTACTCAGCCAATAGAAGTGATATTATAGGTAAGTGAATATATAATCATAGACATAAGTATAAGGAACCGTTTGAACAGATTATGCTAACTATAAATTATAATTGCTTTTAGGAGGCAGGGTGGCACAGGAGTGAGTAGGCATGGGGATGAAAGACTTCCAATTCTTTAACTTAAATAAGGAAAAAAATTGGCTGAATGAGGTGGCTCACACCTGTAATCCCAGCATCCTAGCAATTTGGCAGGCCAAGGCAGGAAGATTGCTTGAGCCCAGGAGTTTAAGACCTGCTTGGGCAACATAGTGAGACATCATGTGTATCAAAAATAAAAAAAAATTACCTGGGCATGGTGGTGAGTGCTGGTGGTGCCAGCTACTTGAGAGGCCAAGGTTGGGAGGATCATACAAGCCTGAGAAGTTGAGACTGCAGTCAGCCATGATTGTGACACTGTACTCCAGCATGGGTGACAGCAAGATCCTGTCTCCCCCAAAATTAAAAAAAAAAAGTAGGGGGAAATGAAAAAAAAAAGAAGGAAGAAATGCTGGATATTTTAAGTTTCTTTAATGATGGCAATTTTTAAAATTACATCAAAATAAATATAAAAAAACATTTGCAAGGTATTCATGGTCTCATTGGCTGAGAGGAAAATGTCAGATATTTAAAACACAGAATCCATTAGTTCATGTGTGCAGCTAAAAAAAATGTCTTTTAGGGACTTCTTGTAGCAAAAGCTACTTCACTAATGTCTATAGAATAAATGATGTGTGTGGAACACTTTTCTGCACAAAATTTTAAAGAGTTTGCATTGAAGTGTTTGAGTTTCAGTAGAATTGATGATTGGCAGTGCCCAGTTCTATCCTGCACAGGTTTTAATTTTTAGACCTGATTCACATTCCTTTCCTTCTTTGAAGCCACAAGTCACTTCCTCAGATTTCCTTGTATTAAGAAGTGTGTCAGAGATGGAAGCTTTTTAAACAGCTGATGCATGTAATTGATGTTTCCTGGAGCCATACTTTTGCTTTCTTTATAGAAAATCTCAACATTTTTGTGCGTTGTTCAGGCAGCATCAATTAACATTGACTTTTTTTTCCATTAAAAATGTTTCTGAATAAAATCAGTGATGTATTTGAATATTTCTTCAATAGGAGCATTACTCTGCAAAGAGTAATGTAAGAGTAGGGGTGATGTTCATATTTGAACAAGGCAAAGGCACACAGCAGAACTTACCCTAGCTGGGATCCTGGAGTTTGCTGCCGTGCTGGGCATTTAAGCTTCAGTTGCTGAATTCCTTATGGGGAAATCTGGTGTGATCACTAGCAGCACTCAGTCCAGTAGCTGTTTACCAATGAGTGTGGCAATATTTCAGTATTTAGGAAATCAGTACAGCTGTTCAGTTGTGTACCATTGAATGCCATCTGTATGTCAGCCCAACTTAAGAGCAGGCTTTGCTCTGTAACATGTCAAAACTAAGACACATATGCCTAACCATACAGCAAGCCCTGGTAAGTCTTGAGCTGATTTATCCTGTTAGGAAGAAGATCCATTTTTAATTTTTAGGGAGCAAACTACGTGTTGTTCCATGTTATCTTAAAGATCCCTAATTCAACATGCAGTAGTATTATTTGAGAGCTGTATTGTAACATTTTAAAAACTCTCTTGGTCATCAAACAGACACAGTTGTGTATGTTTCTCTAGTGACAGCTGTAGGTATTTTTTGTTGCATTTTATTATCAGACTTGGAGATGTTCACTATTTAAATAAATTAATAGTGCTTAAATTACTATTACTTTGTCTCTTACATAGCATGATTATAAGTTACCAGCTATCTTTACAACTGAGTAGTGTTATCAAGAGCTGTTAGGCAATCATTTGTTGCCCCTTACACACAGTCTCAGGAAAACTTTTATTTCCAATGGAAATTTGTCCCAAATTAAAATAACTTTCATTATACTTCTTTGATTCCTTCTTATAGAGTACTGATTATATAGATTCAAACATTTATTATAATATTACTCTTCTTCTCAAGACATGAGAAGTCACAGTCTTTGAGATCAACTTCATTTTATCTGGGACGACTTTTTTCTTGTTTTGATTCAGATACCTTTTTGTTTGTTTATTTTTAGAAATAGGGTCTTTACTATATTGCCCAGGCCAGACTCAAGCATCCAAGGCAGTCCTCCTGCCTAAGCCTCCTGAATACCTGGGTCTATAGGCAAGCACCACCACACCTGGCCTGATTCAGATACCTTTTGTGACATGAAGCTGCTAGTCATCTAAACCATATGCCTCCCCATTCATTTAAACCATCCACAGGGGAGGAGTTTGTGTAAAACAAATATTTAAAAATACAACACACACAAGACCTAGGTTGTCATTGTGAAATGTGTAATATGAAATGTAAAAAATACGTGAGATACCTGATGTCATCAGTGAGATGAGATGCATCACTTTGACAGCTGGTTGGCAAATGTTGTCTTTGCCACCAAGCACAGATTCAGTGGCATATTTTCTCACATCAGGTGATCTCACTCAGCTTCTTGATTGTTCTCTGTTATGGTATACATTTAAGCCATATTTTTGCAAGTCAGTATAAAAGTTTGTTTACTGTTTCTGTTACACATTTATTTAATTTTAGAAAGTCAATGTTATAAGCATCAAACATAATTATATATATTTCTATACAGCCCTATTGATTCTCTGGAACACTGACCATTCCATTGTACAAAGTTTGGGAAAATGCCAGGTTCAACCATATACACCTTATAAAGCTTAACTGTACCTGTTTCCTTCTTGAAGTTCCTTACTGCCCCAGTGCATCTGGTTTTCCAATATTGATAAATACTCTGGCATTTAGTGCGAATAACATATTTTATACTTGATTTACAGTGTTCTGTTTTTGTCCAGTCTTGTGTGTGTTATAAATTCTTTCTCCACCAGTAAGATTATTTCTCAAATTGTATACTTTCCATGGTAGAATATCAAAACCACAAAGAAGTCATCGAGCATTTACATGACATGTGTTGCTCAAAAGCTAAGAGACTGTCAGAAAGTTTTGCTATATGCAGTATTTCTCTCTAAAAGTATAGACAATTTAACCCTTTTTTTTTTTTGAGACAGAGTCTCACTCTGTCATCTAGGCTGGAGTGCGGTGGCGAGATCTCTGCTTACTTCCAAGTAGCTGAGACTACAGGCATGTGCCACCATGCCCAGCTAAGTTTCTGTATTTTTAGTAAAGACAGGGTTTCACCATGTTAGCCAACATGGTACCGAGCTCCTGACCTTGTGATCTGCTTGCCTTGGCCTCCCAGGGTGCTGGGATTACAGGCGTGAGCCATCACACCTGGCCGACAATGTAACTCTAACCTAGGCTCATGTGAGGATATGAACACTAGTTGAGCAAGAATGTGTTTATGTCATTTCAGGATTTGGTGACATTTGGGGATGTGGCTGTAAATTTCTCTCAAGAGGAATGGGAATGCCTGAACCCTGCTCAGAGGAATTTGTACAGGAAAGTGATGTTGGAGAACTACAGGACCTTGGTATCACTGGGTAAGAAAGTCTCCCCGTAATTCAGAATTTGTACATGGGACTGAGCTCCAGTGTAACGTTTGGGAAACCTCTGATGTGCTTCACTAAATTTCCCTTTCATGTGCTTCCCAAAATAGGTTGGATTTGTAGAATTGGCAGCTTCATCTTCCTCATTCTTATTCCTCAGCTCCTTTCCATTATGCTCCCACCTTCTTGATAATGCAGAAACTTGATCTTATTTATAGATGTGTCTAATTCCCATTTTATTTCTTGTAAGCAGGAGTTTCTGTTTCTAAGCCAGATGTGATCTCATTATTGGAGCAAGGAAAAGAGCCCTGGATGGTGAAGAAGGAGGGAACAAGAGGTACGTGCCCTGGTGAGTGAGAGAGAAATAGGGAGATAGAAGCCATTGCCAGGAAAAGCTCAGCAATTCAGAAAGGTTTCAGATCATAATTGATGTTTCCTGGGTAGCTTTTCTTAAAGACTCAAGGCCTGGGAAGAAATACTAAGGCATCTTTAGCATAACCTCCTCAGTTTGTTCTGTCTGTCTATATTCTCTCACAAGTTACCGTCTTCTCTGATAACCCATTTTCCTATTCTTGGATCCAAATGTCACAGCCTCTCCTTGTCTTTGCCTTTTAGTTTTATGCAAGTTGCTTCGTTTCATTTTTCAAAAATCCAGGTGCCTATAATCCTAGCTCTTTTGGAAGCCAAGGTGGGTGGATCACTTGAGCTCAAGAGTTCAAGACCAGCCTGGGCAACATGGCAAAACTAAAAATACAAAAAAAAAATTATCCAGGCCTGGTGGCATGCGCCTGTAATCCCATCTATGTGAGAGGCTGAGCAGGGAGGATCACTTGAGCCCGGGAGGTGGAGGTTGCAGTGTTCTGAGATTGTGCTACTGCATTCCAGCTTGGGCAACAGAGCAAGACCCTGTCTCAAAAAAAAAAAAGCCAGGTTTTGGGTTTTTTTTTTTCCTGTCTCAGTTACTTATTCCTTTTAGATTGAAGGATCGATGCATTTATTTATTTATTTATTTATTTATTCTTTTACCAAGACTCATTGACTTTATGTTTTGAGACGAGCATTCTGCTAAATTCTTGGAATTATTCAGAGGCTTATATGCCAGCAAAGAAAAAAGAAAGCCAATTTTATTTTCAAGTCTGGATAACTAGAAGATAATAACACAATAGAAACAATCAGAAGAATAGGTTGAAAGGAGGAAAGATGATGAATTTGACTGTGGACATAAGAGAGTTATATTTATGAGACGAGGAGAGTTCCAAGCAAAGAAATGCAACATGCAACTGGTTTAGCAGATGGGGGCTCAGAAAAATTGTCTGATTTAGATATGTCAGTGTGAGTGAACAAGTTCACTGGTCTTAAGAGTTTGAGAGATGAAGCCTGATGCTGAGGCCTTTGTGGGGAAGTGAATCGTTGGCAACTTTCTCATTAACCTCCATAGTAAATGGCATCTCTATAGTTTGTCTTTGGTTATATATATATATTTAAGACGGCATTTTGCCCTGTTTCCCAGGCTGGAGTGCAGTGGTGCACTGCAACATCCACCTCCCAGGTTCAAGCAATTGTCCTGCCTCAGCCTCCGAAGTAGCTGGGATTACAGATATGCACCACCATGCCCAGCTAATTTTTCTGTATTTTAAGTAGAGATGGGGTTTCACCATGTTGGCCAGGGTGGTCTTGAACTTGTGACCTCAAATGATCTGCCTGTCTGGGCCTCCCAGTGTGCTGGCATTACAGGCAGGAACCACTGAACCCACCCTGTCTTTGGTTAAATTTTATGCATTTTAATTTTTCTAGATAATTATCCTTTTCATTTATGTTATCAGATTTCATGAATTTGAGCAAAGTAATCTATAATTATTTTTCTTGCTTTTTTATCTATAATGGTTTCCAATTTTAATTTCTTATTTTGTATAGCTATTCTTTTTTTAAAAGAATATATTTAATTTCTTATTTTGTATAACTATTCTTTTTTTAAAAGAATATATTTATTAGGTTGCTCTACTCATAAATCAGTTTATTTCTAAAGACATAGCTTATGGATTTATGTGTTAGTATTATCATTCTTTTCCAATTTTCTATTTTTTCCTTACTAATGCATAAAACTTTTTCTTCTAATTCTTTCCTTCTAATTTTCTTATTTATTTTAATCTCCATATTGCTGAAATGAGAGCTTAATCTATTAATTTCATTCTTTTATTTAGTAATGAGATTACTAAGGACCATGAATTTTCCTCTAAGTTTATCTTTGTCTATCTCCTGTAGATTCTGATACTTAGTGTTTTTGTTACTGCTGTTCATACTGGATAATTACCTTAAAATATTTTTCTTTCACTCAGAGTTGTTTAAAAGAGAGTTTTCTGGTTTTATTGCATTTGATCAGACAGTATTATTATTAAGGAATTATTTAAATATACTAAACTGGATACATATAAATTGTACAGTTTGATGACACTTGCGTATGTATACCCATGAAACTGTCACCACAATCCAGACACATTTAGTATTTCTGTCACCCCAGAAGATAGCTTGTGTCTCTTTCCATCTATCTTACTCTCCACTCCCAGTTCCAAACAAACGTGAATCTAATCTTTGTCATTTTAGATTAATTTGCATCTAAAGTAAATGGAATCATACAGTATGTATTTTGTTATGTCTGGCTTATTTCACTCAGCATAATGATCTTGAAATTTATCCATATTGTTGCATGTATGAATGCAGTATTTCATTTGTCCATTTACCTGTTGATGGACATTTGGGTTGTCTCCAGTTTTGGGGCATTATAAATTAAGTTGCCGTGCAGCTGTCATGTACAGGACTTTGTGTGAACATATATATGTTTCTGGGTGGGGGGGTAAATACCTAAGATGGAAGAACTGAGTCATATCATAGGTATATGTTTACTGTGTTAGAAACTGTCAGTTTTCTGAAGGGATTATACCATTCCTTCTAGCAGTATATGAGACTTCCAGTTAATCTACATTCTCACCAAATCTTGGTATTGTCAGTAGTATTTTTAATTTTAGTCATTCTAATGGTTGTATTATGGTTTTAATATCCATTTCTGGGATGACTAATAATCTTGAGCATCTTTTTATATGCTTCCTGGCCATGCATATAACTTTTATGAAGTCTGTTCAAATATTTTGCACATGTTTTATTGGATTGTTTCTCTTATGAGTTGTAAGAGTTCTGTACATAGTCTTAGGTTGTCATTTATATGTATTGGCATATATGTATGCCAATTATGGCTTGCTTTTTTGTTTTTCTACTGCCAACTCGGAGGCAAGGTTTGCAATTTTTGTAAAATCCAATTTATTTGTCTTGGTTGATGCTTCTTATGCTGTATCTAAGAAATTCTTGCTACTGCCAGGTCACAAAGATATTTTTCTAGGAGTTTTAAAGTTTTAGCTTTTACATTTAGCACTGTGAATGATTTTGAGCTACTTTATGTGTCTTGTGTGAGTTAAAGGTTGAGGTTCATTTGTTTTTTCCATATGGATATACAGTTGCCCCAAAATCCTTTTTCAGGAAAGACTTCTCTTCCTAATTCTATCACCTTGCTAATTTTCCTGATGATCACTTGACCACATATGTGTGCATCTAGGTCTGGAATCTCTTTTGTTCAATTTATCTATATGTCTTTTCTCTCACCAATTCCATACTGCCTTGATTATTATAGCTTTCTAGTAAGTTTTGGTATCAGATAATGCAATTTGTAAAATTGCCTTGACTATTGTAGATTATTTGCATTTCATATAAATTTTAGAATGAAGTTGAGAATTTCTGCCCAAAATACTTAGATTTTTGTTTGTTGGGATTATATTGATTCTGTATATCAGTTGAAACAGAACTGATCTCTTAATGTTGAGTCTTCTAATATATATATGGTTTATTAAGCCATTTATTAGTCTTTAAAAATGTCTCGAGGTTGAGTGTGATGGTGTGCGCCTGTAACCTCAGCTACTTGGGTGGCTGAATTGGAAGGATTGCTTGAACCCAGGACTTTGAGACTAGCCTCAAAACAAGACTCTGTCTTAAAAACAAAAACGAAAAATAATAAAATTTATCTTTTTTTTTTTTTTTTTTTTTTTTGAGACAGAGTCTCGCTCTGTCACCTGGGCTGAAGTGCGGTGGTGCGATCTCAACTCACTGCAACCTCCGCCTCCCAGGTTCAAGTGACTCTCATGCCTCAGCCTCTCGAGTAGCTGGGATTACAGGAGTCTGTCACTACGCCCAACTGATTTTTTGTATTTTTAGTAGAGACAGGGTTTCACCATGTTGGCCAGACTGCTCTTGAACTCCTGCCTCGGCCTCCCAAAGTGCTGGGATTACAGATGTGAGCCACTGCGCCTGGCCAATAAAATTTATCTTAAGGATATTTTGCAGTATCCAGTGTAGTGGTACTCTGTCTTTTAAATTTTTTTTCCTAAGTCTTTAATTTAATAGTTCTTTGAGTGCTATAATAAATAGCATTTTTTAAAATTCAGTTTTCTAATAGTTTGCCACTAGTATGCAAAAATGTAAATGGATTTTTATATTAGCTTTATATCTTATGACCTTGCTAGATTCATTTAATAGTTGCCCTCACAGTTCTTTTGTAGGTCCATGAGGATTTTCTGGATGGACAATCATGCCATCTACAAATACAGTTGGTTTTTTTTCCTTCTGAATCTTTATACCTCATTTTTCTTGATGTATTGCAATGACCAGGACCTCCTGTATAATGTGCAATTGAAGTGGTAATAGGAGATGTACTAGTGCTGTTCCAATCTTATGGGGGAATATATTGTATCTTTTACTGTTAAGTCCATGTAAGCTGTAAGTTTTTCTTAGGCGTCCTCGATAAGTTTGAAAATATTCCTTTCTATTCCTGGTTTGCTGAGAATTTTTATGATAAATGGGTCAGATACTATTTCTACATCTGTTGAAATGATCATGTGATTTTTTTCTTTAATCTTTTAATATGGTGAATCACACTGATTTTTTTTTTAACACAATGTAAACAAATACATTGATTGATTTTCAAATGTGAAACCAATCTTGCATTTTGGGGATAAACTCTACTTGGACAAGATGGTGCTATTCATATTTCCCTGGATTTTATTTGCACAGTTTTATTAAAGATTTTGCCTTTTGTACATGTGCTACATTAGTCTGCAGGTTTACTTTCTTATAATTTCTTTATCTGGTTTTAGTATCAAGATAATGCTGGCCTTGTGAAAGTAAGTTGGAAAGTGTTTTATCTTTTTCTATTTTCTGACACCGTTTGGATAAAATGGTATTACTTATTCCTTAAATATTTGATAGAATTCACCAATGAAGACATAGGGGCCTGAAGTATTTTTTACATAACAGCTTTAATGGATATGGGGTTATTCAGGTTATCTGATTTTTGTTGAATCAGCTTTGGTAGGTGTATCTTTCAAGAGATTTCTGTGTTTCATCTGAGTTGTCCAATTTATTAACATTTTTAATAAATAGCTGTAGGATATGTAATGATAACTCCTCTAGTGTTGCTGATTTCTGTTCTTTTTTCCTTGATAACTGATGTTTTAAAAGAACCTACTTTTGGTTTTATTTTTTCTGTTGTTTCTTTTCTATGTTGTTAATTTTCTTTCTTAACTTTTTGCTTCTGTCTACTTTCCTTGAGTTTACTTTGGTCTTTTTGTAACTTCTTGAGGTGACATCTTAGATGATCTATTTTTAGACTTTTAGTTGTTTTCTAATAAAAGCATTTGAAAACTGTAGATTTTCCTTTAAGTGCCATTTTAGCTGTTGATATGTTGTATTCTCATTATCAATCAAGATATTTTTTTAATTTCTCTTGTTACATTCTTTGACCCATGATTTATATAGAAATGTATTGTTTAGTTCTCATATGTTTGGAGTTTACTAGATATTATTGATTTAAAAGTCAATAACCTCTAACCTCTGTTGAGGTTAGACAGCATACTCTCTTCAGTTTCAGTACTTTTGAATTTATAGAGACTTGGTTTATGCCCCAGAATATGGTCTATCTTATTTACTGAACACACCATGTGCGCTCAAACACATGTTGTACAGATGTTGGGTGTAGCATTGTGTAAATATAAATTAGATGAAAGTAGTTAACCCTGTTGAGATCCTCCTTGTTAACAATTTTTTCCTAGTTTTGTCAGTTTCTGAGCAAAGCATGTGTCACCTATTATGACTATAGGATTACCTATTTCTTACATTTTCAATTTATGTTGTATGTATTTTGAGGCTTTATATTAGGTACACATACATTAACAATTCTTTCTTTCTGATGAATTGATCCTATTATTACCATATGTCTCTTTATCTTTGGTAATACTTTTAAAGTCTATTTTATCTGATATGAATATAGTCAGTCTAGCCTTATGCTTACTGTTTGCATGTTACATCTTCATCTATTTACTATTTATTTGTAGTGTATTCTTGTATGTTATGTGAGTTTTTTTTTTTTTTTTGGATGGAGTCTCGCTTTGTCACTCAGGCTGGAGTTCAGTGGCGCCAATCTTGGCTCACCACAACCTCCACCCCCTGGTTCAAGCAATTCCCCTGCCTCAGCCTTCCGAGTAGCTGGGATTACAGGCACACACCACCACACCCGGCTAATTTTTTTGTATTTTTAGTAGAGACCGGGTTTTGCCATGTTGGTCAGTCTGGTCTGGAACTTCTGACCTCGTGATCCACCCGCCTCAGCCCCAAAGTGCT